>JABUQX010126858.1:0-16158 GCA_015478945.1 Trachelipus rathkii | reverse complement strand
TTTCTCAATATTCAATAGTGTAGAAAGACTAACAGAACGACTTAACATGAGTCTTCATCAATAACCTACATAAATATGTTAAAATGAAGGAAATTATAGATAATTTTGCTGTTAAAATATATATTGATGATGAATTATTTTTGTATATATAAAAATAGCATTCTTTTGATATTTGAAAAATTCAGAATCTATTTTATTCCCTTTATTCAAGCAAGATATATTAGTATATATATATAGATATAAATATATATATATAAATTATATATATATATATATAATATAATATAATATATATATATATAATATATATATATTATATAGTATATTATATATACTATATTCTGTATGACAAATACACTTCTGATCGGTACCCGGCCCTTGGAGTATAATTATATAATAATATGATGATATGTCACCTATAGAGACTGTATAATATATACTATATTATATAATGTTATTATATAGATAATAGAAAAAATTAACTTCATCGATTAAATTGATATTTACCATCCAGATCATCAATAGAACTTGATTATTATTATACATTAACAATAGATATCATAGATATATATATATATAATTAGATATATACTATAATATATATATATATATAATTATATATATATATATATAAATAACTTGTATATAACATATGAATATGACAATTTAACGCATTGTATACAAAATTTTTTGCTTTAGGGCTGCCCGAGAGAGAGATATATTATATTTAATATAATAGCATTATATAAATATATAAATACATATATACCTATATATTAATATCTAAACGTATATACTAAGGGTATATATGAAAATATATAATTATATACCTACATAATATTGTATATAATCATTTATTGGACCCTTAAACCATATATGGTTTTTATAAATATCCTTTAAGAGAAAAAACTACAAAGTTTTATATATAAAAAAGTAGAATATAAAATGGCTTGTAATTTTATCATTTAGTAACCTTTTTTTTTTAATCATGACTGAACAAATAATATCCTATGTCCTACTTTGATATCTATGACCTCCATCTTAAGGCAATGTTTATTAGTTAAAATATATATAATCTTATGTATATTAGTTGTTTCATAAGCATGTTTCAGAGGCCACTTAAAATTGAATTGATTTTGGACATGAAAACCGCATTTATTAATGCAAGGCTGTGTAGGTCGTGAAGCCTAAATCTATATTAGAGAATTGAGAGAGAGGTACAACGTTATGTTTTTGCTATATTGAATCTTTGTCGATTTCTTATTGAATAGATCATGTTTATTCCTAGAGGGGAAAAACAATTAATCATGATTGTAAAAAATTTATCAGTTAATAAGTTTAATATTTAATTATATAATGATATGGGCTGTGAATAAGTGTATTAATTCGACAGGCAGTTTTTGTTATATTTGAATCTTCGTCGATTTTATTGAAGTATTTATTAGAATTGATAAAAGGAGGAAAATAGTAAATAAAAGACAAGTACTGTAATAATAGTATAAATGATTAATTATTATAATGTAGGCTGTGTAAGTGAAGCTAAATCTATTTCGTAGAAATGAAGCACTTCTGATCCTTCTAACAGTTGATCGATTTTATTGATAGTATTTTTCATATTTCCATCGAACAGAAAAAATCTAAAATAAAAATTCAATTCCAATACATTATATAAGTATAAATGATTAATTTTATAAAGTGTTAGTCTTTAAACTGAATTAATCTATTCAGAGAAAAAAAAAACGGGAACACCGTTTGGAAGATGTATTAATCTTGGTCGATTTTTATTGAAATATTGTTTTCATATTCCCTTCCTATCTCGTTATTGTTCATAATAAAATTTGCCATGGCGATATTCTGTTTTCAGAGATCGTAGTAGTAAATGATGGTTCTCGTACAGTGAAGCTAAATCATTCCGCAGAAATAACGGACAAGAAGTCAGTTTTGTATACTTGTAATCTTGGTTCGGATTATTGAAGTTATTATTGTTCATTATTCCCTCAAAAAGGAAAAATGAAATAAATTCTGGCATTACGGTTTCAATAAGTATAATCATCAGATACTATAATATAAAAATTTAGGGCTGGGTAAGTGAAGCTAAATCTATTTCGTAGAATAACGGGAGGAGAGCGTCAAGTTTACTGCTTAAAATCTTTTGATTGATTTCATTGAAAAGTATTTCCTTCCATAGTCACACGCCAAAAAGAAACATGTAAACATAATTCATTGCTTATTTACCCCGTTGAATATGTTTCATATTATCTTATGATATATTGTAGGCTGTGGTAATGCTTAGAACGCCTTAAAATCTATGTTTATCGCAGCAGAAAATAACGGGACAGCGTCAGTTTTGTTACATAAATAAGACTGGCCATTACCACGGATTAATCTGAAAATGGATGATCATCAAACTATTAATAGGTACATTCCTAGTCGATAGTAATTTGTGTGATAGAGAACAATTGACCGCCTTGATATTACACCGGCAAACTATATACTAAGGGATGGCTACTATAATATATATATAAAAATATATTAATATACTTATAATATAGATAATATAAATAATACTATCATATAGTATTTATTATATATAACCTATTTAAATATATATATATAACCTATATATATACTTATATATACTATACAACTTATAATAATTATATAATAATTTATATATATTAGTATATTACGGAAAAAATAAACACTACCGCTCATTGGGACTGAGCCCCTCAATCTGGTATGAGGAGGGGAGTAGCTACGAATTTAAACGGGTCGAGCAGGACGAAGCCAAGCCCAAGGAGGAGAATAGCTTCACATTTTCTCCCACCCGACAGTTGCGAACCCTGGGGACCGCACTAGCTTCGTTTGTGGCGAAGTGTCACTACCACTGAGCTATCGGGACGCTTTTAATTTATAAATGTTTAAAAACTATACAATCAATATATATAATAATATATATTATAATTATATAGTGAACTAGCATAATATATATAATTATATAAAACCAGTACATCAGGTATATAATACATATTAAAGCTAGTATGATATATATATATAATAATATACTATATACTACACTATATATATAAAACATAGCTATATACAAATTTTATATACAACATTTATAACAAATTAAATATCTTCCAACACCAATTCTCCTCCTATAAGGTCAGGTTATTTAACACCCCGTTACTATCATTGTGATTATCATTATATTATTCAATTAACTTCTGGAAGTTATTATCATCTATTGCACTAATATTTATTTATCATTTACATATGGGTCCTCATTATCATTATCTACCAACAAGTCACAAACCAAGTCACAATTATCCATTTATTACACTCATACATTTCACTTCAACCCTACATAAAACCAGCTCTTTCACGGGGAAGATAAAATTGAAACAGCTGAGGGATTCCCATTCCCCAGCAGCTAAGAGAGGACCATTCTTCATATGGGTATGACGATATAGGACGTTGACCATTCCAAAATTCCAGGTGTGTTCTACTCATAAATAGTTTATGAAGGTTAAGTTGGTGTGAAGAATGGAAAAAACTTTTCAAATTAGAATTTCTGTTTCCAAAAGAATTATGTTGAGCCATTTAGTTGCTTCCAAAGCTTACACTATTTTTAAATATTTTGTGTGAAGATCTAAATTTTTGTGAACTTATATCTGTTTATATTCAAATATACATTGCAACATGAAAATTAAAACATTATTTATTCAGATTTTCATTGACGTCCTGAGATGGATTAAGCTGTTAAACTTGGCATAAATACAACCAAAATTATCCAAGCAAATCATTTCTTCTAAACACAGTGATGACAAAGTTCTTAACTGGAGCTTGTTGGCAACTTTCTCATCCTGATAATTACCCTCTTACTTCCACGTTTTCGGGTTCATACTTTCTAGATATTTTGCGACAATACCAAAACAACGTTACCAACACCATATTATGATATATATGATGTATATTATATTAATTATATATGAAAATATATAAGTATATATACTATAGAGGTATATACATTATAACCTCATAATATAATACGGGTCTAAGGTGATGCTATTAGGATAACGCTTTCTACCATATAAATCAACAATAAAACGAGTATCTATAAATATAATATATATAATAATATAATATGTAAAGTGATTAACTTTAATTAAAAAAAACACATAGTTTAAAGCTTAAAGACAAGGTGTTGCTTACATGAGGCCCGTTCCCCACAATTACATGTTGGTCCTACCTCACAACCAAGCCATTTCCCCTATGTTTCACATGGGAATACACCAAAAATATAATGAATTTTGTATTGCAATGTTTAGACGCACAACAAGACATCTAGAAAAAACTGGGCGAATGGAAATAATACATCTGGAGCGGCACAGACATCCAACGTACACGCCAAAACCTGACTTATAGGCTAAAGCACGCAGCGTCTAATTTGAACTCCACATACACAAGATTACACTAGAGCAACCGTAAGCAGATGCAATCAAGTGCGGGGGTGCAATATATAATACACATAAGTCCTATGGAAATCTAACTCGTTCAGTACATAGACAAGTATTAAACATACTAGATCATAGATGTATATTAAAGGTATTAGATAATAAAATTCAGTTAACTTTTTTCAATTAGAGGAGGATTGCAGGTCACTATATTTATGGGCGTATGAGGCTATCATATAGAACTGGATACTGTACGAGAGAGAGTAGTAAAACATAATATAAAGAAGTAGTTGTTCGATAATTAAAAGATAGTATGCGTGGTTCAGGAGAGGGGAGGAGGAGTTAGAGCATTGGTCACTAGAGATAAAACGGGTAGTTCGAGCCTCAGAGCTACACTGAACAAGAAGATGATACATCATGTACAAATTGAATGTACCGTTTGTTATGTGAAATAAAGTACCCTTCCCGTACTACACAAAGGTAGTTTCTATTAAAGCCATAAAGAATTACTTAAAACTTAAAATTAAGATTATATCAAAGAAATAACGTAAACGACCTCCTTTCAGTAATTAGTACATATGATCATGAGCTAGCCTCGTTAATAGATTAACAAAATGACAATATCAAAGGACTTGAGCGAATTGGATATATATATAAGGACACGATTCTTACTCTAATTATTTTCTATTGTAAATGCATATTTCTCACCAGATCAAAAAAATTAATTTTAGGTAGTATACGATGAGGAGCTGGAATCTATGTCGCAATACCGAAATAATTTTTTTGCCAAGGTAGAGCGCAGTAAAGCCCGCAAAACATAATTGAGGTATTTAGCCAGAGGAGTCAGTAGAAAGCCAGGGAAGAACAGGACGGTAAGTTATTTAAAAAACGTAGAGAGTGGCAGTATACTACCGTAGCAGGGCTTGACCGAGTGAATAGTATACTAATACGATGAAACCTCAATCTCGTAGTTAGTTTTATATATATTAGTTTTAATTATGATAATTATAATCTCATTATAATTAATTATAATGTCAATTTATTAAGTTCTTAAAATGGAGTTTAATCGTAGCCAGATATAGGATCTAATGTAAGGATTCTTCATACTGGAGTATATATTACTAACACAAAGGAGAGCTCAGAATAGACACAAGATTAAAACACGGGGTCAGAATGTGATTTGAGTAGAACTTGAATATAAGATGAATTAATGAGTGAATTCAGCTATATAAACTGATAGAGGTACCGATCCAAGATATGTGATACAACAGGAAGAAATACATACGAAGTACAATGTGCAAAGATGGCTAACTGGTCTGCAATACTTCACAAGTTAGAATGACCACGTTAATATGTTCCCTATGATAACTTAAGAGATATATATATTAATTAACGTATGAGAAACTTGATAGTAAGAAGTTAATCCTCTCGTCAAAATAGGTCCTATGGACGTATCCGTTGTGAACTTTACACATACATGATATGTTGTATACCTGTGAATGTTCTGTAATGTCATATATACTAGATGTAGTATGTTCGGATATATTTATATTTATATAATATAATAGCTATATTAATACTTATAATTACATATTCGTGTTATAATTTTATAATATTATAATCAGAATTTTATATAAAAGATATACGATAAAAAATTTTTCTAGTACAACAGTATTAGATAATATATTATAGAGAAGATTAGCCATATTAAGTATTAATATATAATAATATAGTGAAGTAGTGAGTATTATCTAGATAGTATATGATATCACGGTTAATATTAATATATATTAAGATGATAATAGGGTATAATAAAATGTAATATATAATTATAAAATATAGATAGGACTATATTAGTAGTAAGGTGACTACGTATAGTATATATAGGTCCTAGTTATAATTAGTATTGAAGGAGGGCCATACCAAGCGGGCATAAGCAGTTCAAGTCATCTATATCTCAAGATTGCGAAGCTAAAACTTAGCCATGAGAAAAACGATGGGAGTGTTACTACGTCGGTCCCCCCCACCCCCCCAACCAAAAAAAACAAAAAAAATAAAATCTAACGTGGTAAGCATATCTAAAAAATAATACGTTGTTAAATACGTATTTAAAAAAAAACATTAAAAAAGATTGAGAAACGTAATCGGAAAAAGTGGAAAATAGGTGAAGGTGATATTAGATAAAACAAAAAAGTTGGTTTACTGGCCTTCAATTAGCGGGACGAGAGTAATTCTCATTTACTGAGTTAAGTTATTCAGTACTTAATATTACAATACACAATAACAACATGTCTGTTTAACCATATGAATTGACAATGTGAAAAAGGATATATAAATTATACTATAATAAAGTTCAAAAAAGTATATAGGAAAGTTTCTCGTTTTTCAACCCTTTCCAAAGTCAGTTATATAATAACTTTCACTGGGGACAATTGAACATAAAAGTTCATCTAATTAATAAATAAGGTCATAAACATATTAACAAAATAAATAAACGTGTAATATATTATTATATATATATATAATGGTGAGTTAATATACATAAGTATTAATATATGTATATAAGGTATTTATATTATTATATTAAATAGTAATAATTAGTATAGTATATAAAAGTATATGGATAATGTCATAGTAAAGTTAATACTCGTACAAAGGTAATAGTAGTAGTATTAATTTGATATACTGTATTAATGGATAGCTAATGCTGAAAAACTTATTCTCGAGCACTTTTATATAATATTATAATATTGGAGTTTAAAGTATAGTATTCAGATTTATATTTATCCTATCCTAATAATATTTTATATTATTCTACATAATATTTTTTAATTAATATATAAAATGTCCCAATTTTTACTTTAATAATTATTTAATTATTTATAATAGAATATATATAGTATAATGATATATGATAAATAATTATTAGTTATATATTTAGAATATATATAAGTGAGTAATAAATATAATATCCTCACATAGTAATATTGTTTATATTTAATATATAGTATATATTAGTAATATGTAACGGATATTTATGGCAGAATATAAAGTTATTATAAATTAGTAGATTATTTATATGTAAAATAAGATAAGTTAGAGGGAAGTAGTATATGAGGATTTTTATAATTATAGGAATAATTTGATTATTTAAGAATCGTACGCTACTCAAATATATATTAATTTAAATGTGTAATCATAAATAATATTATATTTAAATTAATTATTATTAATAATATTTAATATCAGTGGCGTATTGACATTTCATGAGGTCAATTGCAAGTCATGCAGAGCTCATTAATGTAGACCAAAGAAAATTCTAAGTAAGTAACTTTTAGCTAAATTTACATGTATATATTATATTATAAAAATAAAATATAAATACTTTATAAAAATAAACTAATTTAAATAAAGTTAGAGAGAGAATAAAAAATAATTATTAAGCAGAGTATATTATAATTAATAAATAATATAGTTTTAAAATCTATTAATAATAAATATTATTTATACCTATTATTTATAAAGGGCAATTATCTTTCTATTACAATATACATTCTCCCTGCCAACAGGAAAATTAACTTGCAACAATAGGCAATGATCAGTTATCTCTACTACAAACCATTGGCATCAATTAGCAGCTATTATGTAAAGTATAATATTATCTCCCATGAACCTTCCGTTCTCAAGGGCGTGTTACACCTCTTGTATACTAGCGAATACGTTCAAAATTTCCGATATATTTGGATATATGATAACAAGATCCGTAAACAAAAGCTTGATACTCCAATAGCGCCCAGACACCCAGTTTTCCATCATCGTATATACCAACGTAAATTTGACAGCATACGTCCTCTATATATATCAATATATAATTAATAATGAATATAAATATTTATATAAATTTTATTATGATACGGGATTATAGTTATATATAGTTATATATTATAGTTATTATAAGTTTATAGGTTATATTTATATGTATTTGTGTGTATTTATATAAAGTATTAAAGTGTGATGATAAATGTGTACATTTTTTAGAGTTTTATTCTTATTATACATAAGAGGTTATTAGATAGGTTAGTCGTATAGAAGTTTTTAACTAGGTGTATATAATAGAAGGTAGTCAATAGGGTATCATTTGCAGATAGTAACCATTAAAGCAATTGACAATGAAACAATATAATGTAAATATTATTCTCTATTTTCCTAATAAAAATTATTGCTCATAAATATATAATTATAATATATATATATAATATTAATTATATTATTTAATATATATAATAAATAATATAATATATATAATATATATTATATAGTAAAATAAAATATATATAATATATTATTATATAATATATATAATATTATAATATATTATATATAATATAAATATATAAGATAATTAAATATATATGAATAACTTAATATATTAAATATAATTAAAATATATTAGATAAATAATATATAATAAATAATAATAATAATTATAATAAAATAAATTAAATAAATAATATAATAATAATAGATAAATAATAATAATATAATTATTATTATAATAAACAAATTCTGATTATAATGTTAATTATATTTCAAATCTAGAAAACCGTAAAGCATGATAGATTAGAAAGATAAAAAACCCTGAGTACCATAAAGTAACGGAGTATAGTCAATGTTATCACTCTCTCGCTTAGTTCATATGCCAAAGAAAAATATATACATATTTAATTTATTGTAATTAGTAAGTATATTTTGATGAAGATCAGGAGAGTTGATAGAGAGAGTTAGTGAGATAGCGGAGATCTAAAGAGTAAATAACTATGTCGGATCGCTAATGGTTAATTACAAGCGCACAAATTAATAGGATGATTTTAAATTTAATTTTATCTACATATGAAGCGACTTTAGTGAAATAGTTTTTCCTTTACTGATGTTTGATTTAATGTCTGACATTCAGGTCTAATGATAAAAGTATATTAGGATAATATACTATATAGTTATTGCTTCGAGCCTAAATATCGTAAGTATAAGTAGTAAAAACATATACTAAAGTGTAGATGTAGAGAATAACTAAGAGAATTTTATCTGGCTAAAACTCAAAATGTATATGACCAATGTTAAAGTTAGTGAATTTTTCAGTATCTAGAGAAGAAAACAGATCATAGGGGGATATAGATAGAGAGGATACGTATAGAAAATCTAGTAATAGGTCACAATATAGTACTCCTAACTACACAAACAAGATATATGTGATTACAGAGACGCTTATAGAAGAACCGAAGAAGTCTTATAATATCATGGACATAGCGAGTAGGAGCTTCTTACATACTTCGATGACATAAAAATAAGTTAAACCGTGGAGTGTAAACAAAAACATTTGCTCTAGAGATGCTTTATGAAGAACATATACGTTGGCAAAAGGAGACTTTTCCTAGGGTTAGAGGACAACACAAAATATTACGGAGTCTACTAAAGTTCATAATTTTACCGGAATAGCCAATATTTAGACAACAATTCGAGGCTGCCAAGAACGAAGTTATGACTATAGTTGTGTATTACTTACGGAATGAGACTCTTTAGAAAATACAGTGCTCATAATATTGTTAACAACTAATAATAATATTAACAATTTCACACAAGACAATGAACTTGTATGAAGTGATTATGAATACTAATTTTTTAAAACATTTGCCAGAAACTCTAAAGTTAGCTACGTAGATACTTTTAACTCATCTATAAAACTAATCTGAAAAGCCAACAGATAGAAAATAAGACTCTTTTTATCTTACATTGAAAATGAATTAAAATGATAGTATATTATATTCAAAGATAATTTTAGTTAGCATAGGTAATCATGCTAAAATATATATAAAGTTTAAAGTTTAAGCAATAACAAAAACCTTCGTTATTTTATTGAGTATAAAATTTAATGTATAAAATTACAAGTGAAAGTTATATTGTCTGTGTATGATAAAGAATGTGGATTATAAATTGAAGAACATTGAAATATATACATACAAAAAAGGATATAATTTAAAAATGTAGAGCGTCGACAATTTGGTTATACTATTCTATATAAGAGTGAGGAAGGTAAGAGATGATATAAAAATATTAAAAGTAGAATAAAAATGTTTAAGATTAAATATATTAATTTCGATATATTATAATACAATTATTTATCAGTCATGTTAGTGGTCATTATTATTTATTAGTTTTTCTACGTGATATAGGTTATGAAAAATAGTTTATTTTTGTGAAAACTTAGTAATATAAATATATTTTATTGATTATAGTTAATATAATTAACTTGGTTGTAATATATATATAGAGATATAATTATATATTAATATTAATATAATATATATTAAATATAAATTAATATATAGGTAAATATATATATGATATATTATTTTTAATATATTTATTGACATATTTTCAACGGTTAGGTTTATGTTAGATTAGTCAACTTTAGGTCTCTTTATTATAGTTAATATATATTATTATATATATGATATATATATATATATATTATAATGTAATATATTAAGATAGATTATATATTTAATATATATATAAGTATATAATATATATATATATATATATATATATATAATATATAATATATATTAAATTATAGTATTATATATATTATATATATATTAAGTAATAGTATATATAATAATATTAATATATATATAGTATATATATATTATAATAATAATAATTTAAATAGAATATATTTTAATATTATATATTAATAATAGAATTACAAGTATGTTATCATTACAATTTTTTATTATTGTGAAATATTTTCGAATATTTTTCATTCATATAAATATTTAATTATAACTATATATTATAATATATAATATATATATATAATATTATATATATAAATACTATATATAATATATATATAATATAATATGATAGTTATATATATATATAATAATAATTAATATATATATATATATAATATTATATAATATAATATATTATATATATGTAATATTTAATATTATATATATAATAATATAAATTAATAATATATATAGTAATAGTAAATATATATAGGTGAAACTATTAATTTTAGCATCCGTTTCTCTCAACACCTAAAACGATAAAGGGATACAGAAAACTGAATAACAATATATGGAATCAGCAGTATTGGAAAATTTGTATGGAAAATGCACAAAAAAAAAAATTATTACTTTTATTTTTTATTATTTTTTTGTTATGCAATATGAAAGATAATTTGAAATAAATCTTCCAAAACATACGATAGGTTACAGAGTATAAAGTACATAAATGTTGCTAGTTTACAATAGATTTTCAAGATCGAATATTATAAAAATAGTATATAATTGAGAGTTATGTAAAAATAATGAATTTATTTATATTTTTAATTTATAATAACTATAAAAGATTAAATATAACTACCACTAAAGTGAGGATATACAACAAGACAATAAATAATTTGCGCAAAGTGGTACCTTCGGGGTGCGTGCTTCGGCCAGCTGCTGAATGAGCGAGTGGAAAGCGCGAACAGGAAGCGACGAGAGGGAGGGACTGAGTATAACCTCCCCGCGATGCCGAGAAGGTAAGGAAGGAAGATGTTGAATACGTCCGGTGACTTCACTTAAAACTCGCGCTCGAATAAGGAGTACTTTGTGGTATAATTGGTGGTTTAGTTCGCGAGGAGCAAAGAGTGCGTAACCTCCGGCACAAGCCTACCCTGAGCGGGAATCACGATTGAGTTATCGAGAGAAAAATAGGTGTCTCGCCCACACAGGCGCAGCTGTCCCACGGCGTCAGCTCGAGATAAGAACTTGCCGAAACCCTTATAACAGAGAGATTTAGGACAACTTTTTAAGTGTAACGTGCTGATTATTCATTAGTTAAGAGGGATGTTTCAGTTAGGTATTCTAGACATATATAGCAACAATAATTATATCGTCATACAGTAGAATGGTCAAAATAAAGAAAGTAAATAAGAATACAAATATCTGCAAAATTTATTATATTTATATCACTAGACCATACTCGAGAGTAATATCGCAATAACAGGACTGAATATCCGAAGATTAAAATTAATAATAATTTGAGTCGAGGATATCGTTAACCATGAGTTCTTAGAGGATCGTGAGCGTAAATACAGGATGCAGATACGAATGCATGATAAAAATATGAACATAAATAAGTAAGAAGACACTGGAGATTAAGCATAAAAGGAGGTATAAGGCTAACTGACAGGACCGTATGAAAAGAGTGAGCAATTAACATTCCTTGTGATAAAATATATGTGAAATGAATATATGATGAATGTATAATATGAAAACCCAATCTTCATGTTGGCGATCGGGATAATAACTGCAATTATGTATTGAATTATATGTCAAAAATCATCATAAGTTAAAGCTAAGTACCTGGTGACACCTTTTATAAGTACTATTATAGTACAGCGAAAAGATGTATAGAAGTTATGGATTTACAGATTATGCCTCAAAGATGATTAGACTTAAGTCTAGCCAGTACTACCCAAATTATACTAAATAAAATTATATGTAACAAGTAATACTCTTACTTAATTCCTGCATTACAATAACAAGCAATATTTATCATAGTGGTAATAATGGCAAAAAATTGCTAGAACCTGCGAAGTAAAGGTTCACTAAGCAACGAGTTAAGATATCGATGCATATATATACAGGATAGCTGGTTAAGGGATGATATTCATTCGTTTTAAAACTTCTTTTGCCACTATCGAAAAATCGTAAGTAAAAATAGACACCATTACTGCAATTTCCAGCCCCGCTCCTTCCAAGCATCTACAGCCATGCAGACATATTTTTCCGACATATGCGATATACATCATAAAATTAATTTTTACTTAAACAGCACTTTTAATTCGACATGCGAGTATTACCAAAAGAAATATATATATTACTAAAAACACATAAAAAAATAAAAATAAAACTGTTTAGTAAGTTTTATATTGATAAAGTTTAAATGACAGAACATTGGCAGTTTATCATTGAATTTCAAAGAATTTTTAATTGATGTTAATGATAATGATTATATATAATTATATTTATATTAATATAGTATATATATAATTAATAATATATTAATATATATATATTTAATAGATATATATATAGTATTAAATATAATAATAATATTATATTAATATATATTAATTATATAGTATAATATATATATATATAACTAAGTATATATATATAATTATAATATATATAATATATATTATATAGTATAATTTAATATATATATAAATATATATATTAAGTAAATATTAAGTAATTAATATATTATATATATATTATATATTATTATATATTGAAAATATATTAATTATAATACCAATAATCATTAATATTATAATATATAGTAATAATAATTTAATTAATTTATATTATATATATATACAGTAGTATAGGTGATATTCTCAGTCTCATCTATTGCAGATACATAAAATACTAATCTATAATAGGCTGATTAGATACATACGTCATTATATAAGGTAATTTTATCATTAATCTATTGTTAAATAACCAAGTCGTTATGAAGCCTTCTTCAAAGTTACGGATGAATAAGGTTAACCACGTGAGTTGTTTGACGCGTCAGTTACTTTGAATACCGGAGATTTTAGAGCGTATTACTTTATAAATGTTAGTATGGGTATGCGGCGTCGTACATCTGTGTACTCCGAGGTTGATAGAGGTTTTTATAAGGATTATTTTGTTAAATGTAAAAAGGATATCTGAGATCACCAATGGTAATACTATTGCTATATCATAGACGTAACTATTATGTCATCAGATAAGTTAATAGGTGTTCAAAGGTCTGTCCTGGATTATGTACCTGATTACAATCAGATTACAAACGCCGTGCCATTGACTGTAGATCTACCGAATTCTACCTATCACTTCCACCAATGCACCGGGGGACGAAGGGTATCTCTCATCCATCTCGAAAAGGCCACGCTGATGAAGGCTTCCAAACATTGTGTGGTGAGGGTTACTGATTTCTGTGCTTGGAATACCGTTCCCGGTATAGGTGAGGAGGGCCTCTTCTGTCAATTTCCGTTCGCCTTGCACACCGTATAATCAACATTATTCATGTCTTTATTTTCAACGGGGAAGAGTGTAGTTGAGTCCATTTTCGTAATCGATGCATCATTTAACACTGTTTATATATGTAAAGTATATATATATATTATAATCTAAAACGATGAATTTATGTATGATTTGGCAATAATGAGTTTATAAAAGGTGTGATAATGCATTACGTGAGTTTAATCCAGATAGGGAATCGAGTATAGACGTATTTAACCCACATGTGAGCGCACGCCACAAACACATTATGTTATAGATATAATATAAAAATTATGTAAAGTAACTTATCATAAATGTCTAGTCTAGTAATATCAATAGTAGTTAAATAACCTTATATCATGGGACGTGATAACGTGATAGCGTTTACACACAATTAATCAAAAATACTAAGTATATGATTATTACCAGATTCAGAAGTCTAGATCTTATAACCGTAGAACTTTTTTGAATTACGAAGGCGTTACAATATCTAAACATATTATAGGTTTATTTAAATCAATTACATAATAGTTTGCGTATAATTCGGTTATTGTGTCTATCTAATTCAAGCCTCCTGAAGAGTTTTTTACGGTAAAGGTAGGTTATTAAATATCATACCTACTTATAATAATATATGTATAATAAATTAATATATATTTTAATATAATATATATATAATATATTATAATATAGATATATATATTATATATATAATATTAATATATAGTAATTATATATATATACACTGGTATAACTATATATATATATATATTAATATAAATAATATATATAATATATATAATATTAATATATTATATATAATAATTTAATATTAATTTATACAATTATATCAATACTAGATATAATAAATATATATATAATAATATTAAAATATGATATAATATTATACTAATATATATATTAACAGTATATATATTAATCACACTTATAAAATTTTAATAAAATAATATATTTAGTTGTATACAACAGTTTGAATAGAAATAGAGATATAGCTAATAGATAGAATAAAAATATAATATAGATAGTATATGTATGAATATATATCTCCGCAACTACCTGTATAATTCACCCTCTTCAAGTAGACTAATGAGGCCTACCACTCGATACGACTAAAGTGTAACATGTGACGCGCGAGCTTCACTCCACTAGACATCGCCTTAGAGTTATAATATAGGTAACATATTTCCTCAGGTAATGTATAGTAAAAGGATTGTAGGTAGGAAGTGTATGGGGATGATGATGAGTTAGCTAGAATCGTGGGGAATTGACATTGACTCGCAAGACACATTTATGGAAAAATGGTCGCGGTTACACCACGTAGTATTACACTGGACAACTTCTAGGACCCTGATTGCAGCGTTATGTGGAGATTGATGTGATGGTTATGGTTGGGTTGTTGGTTGACGGTTGTAGAATTGAAATCTATTTGTGTTAGTGTGCAAAGTTTGGGTGGTGAGGTCTGACATCTCAATCTGAGATTAGATTAGTCGACCTAAAGAAATGCAATTGTCATCTGCGATGACAAACGATGGCTGTGATAATCTCCTTCTCTCTTTCTCTCT
>JABUQX010126857.1:15000-17500 GCA_015478945.1 Trachelipus rathkii | reverse complement strand
ATATATATCTTATATATATATTTAGAGAGAGATAGAGAGAGAGAGATAGATAAATGTATAGAGAGAGAGAGAGAGAGAGAGAGAGAGAGAGAGAGAGAGAGATTAACCTAATATATATAGGCCCTTTATTATACCAGAGAGCAATAAAAAAAATTAGAATCGGAATGGTAGGTAATGCTATCTGAGAATTATTTCATTTGAGGCATTTTCTACGAATTTTCTCAATTTTCCCAAATAAAAAAGATATGTAATAAAGTTTAATCTATAGCACGGTAATGTCTATAGTTATATTTACATTATATTCATAATTCATATACAACTTACTCGCGGCGCGAGTAAGTTGTTACACGGCACCGCTCGCGCTCAGCGCGCATTTGGAGCGAGCGGTCTGCCATGCATACACGCCAGCCTGCAATGCATTTAGTCTATGGTATTGTTTTAGTTTTTATTTAACTCAATAAATATCTAATGAAAAAATAATTTAACTACAAGATAAAATAATTTTGAAAATGGAAAAATATCTCATTTAAGACCAAATAAGAAGTGCACAAAATCGAGGTTATGGAACCAAAAATTTAATTTAAAATAAATAAAAAGTGCCGGGCCTATTACGTATGGTGGGGTCCCATGAGTTCGTACTTGCTCATTAATTTTAATTCATGTTCAAATATGGTATGATAATATAGCACATATATAAGACATACATATTATGCCAGCAATAATAAAAAAAAAAAAAAAAAAAAAAAAAAAAAAAAAAAAAATAAAAAGTTATCTAAAACAAAAAAGTGTATATATATATATATATATATATATATATATATATATATATATATATATATATATATATATATATATATATATATATATATATATATATATATATATATATATATATATATATATATATATATATATATATATAGACAGTCTCCAGACATAAATATGTGTGTATCTAAAAAAAAAACTATAACAGCTACAGGAAAATAAATAACATTTTTGATTTCAGCAAGCAATTTCATCGATGAAACAAAAAAAAATTATTTTTTTGAGGTACACATATTTAATAATAACACCTTAAATATTAGTAATTTATTAGTTGCAGGCGTACGCTCTCATTAACCTTCCATCCTGCAGTAATAGAGCAAGAGCTACCAAACATTGTTTTTTTTATTATTAGTATTATGCTCTGGAGAAAATGTTAATTTTTCTTTTTATTCCTTTTTAGGTGGTTCGAGCCGACGGAGGGACAGAGGGGGGGACGAAGTCTCCCCCCGTCGTCCCCCGATAGGCCGAGAAACCCCGACTTTGTCTATTTTTAAGGTTTACCCGTGGGGTATCCTTTAGTTAAAAAAAAATTCAACATTTGGCAACTTTTTCGCTCTCTCCGAGCGCTAGACTCCTTCTTACTTCTCGAAAAACGATAATTATCATACAAGTTTTCCAACATTTTTAACAATTTTAAATTTTTCAAAAGCGTTATTTTTTTATTTTTTTTTTTTTATTTCATCGATAAAATGTTCCGATTAATAAAATGTTATTTATTTTACTGTAGCTGTTATAGTTTTTAGTTACATGCATGTTGCTATGCCGGACTATATATATATATAGGAAGAGATATATATATATATATATATATATATATATATATATATATATATATATATATATATAATTTTTTTTTATTTTATTTAATTCTAGTTTTTAAGCTTCACTAATATTTGACATTAAATTTATTAACACATTTTCCTCAATATGATTTTAATTTTACCCTTAATTTTTCAGTTTTTAATCTGACAAAAATCTTTGTAATACTAAGCAAACTTTGAAAATATATATATATATATATATATATATATATATATATTATAGTTATTATTATTATATATATATATATAGGTTATATATATATATATATATATATATATATATATGTATATATATATATATATATAATATATATATATATATATATATATATATATATATATACTTCATAGAAGAATTCAGTTGCTAATTTAATCTTTTGAAAACATTTCTTTGTATTCAGCTTGAAAAGAAGCTGGAAATTAAAAATTTAGGCCGGTGTACTCCAGCTTTAAATATAGAGCAGATGGTTAAATGTAAGAACATACAATTCAAACGAGTTTTTAATTTATCTATTTATGATAAACATAAATGGATTTGTGGTTGTGAGGAAAGAAATTCTTTGCATTGTTTTCCATGTTTATTGTTCGGTGGTGAAGACACATGGACCAAAAGAGGTGTAACAGATATAAATCATCTGGCATCTAAGGCAAAATATCATGAAAACACAAAAGTACACATGAAAAATGCTTTAAGCCTCTCACTGTTTGGAAACTTAAACATTGCTAAAGAGCTAGACAGCGAGTATAGAAAATCAATACATAAGCATAATGAGAATGTTAAGAACAATAGGTATATCTTGAATATTATCGTAAACTGCATAAAATTTTGTGGAGCATTTGAGTTGGCATTGAGA
>JABUQX010126857.1:7500-10000 GCA_015478945.1 Trachelipus rathkii | reverse complement strand
TGATCGTAAGTAACTTATACTGATACTTTTTATTTGAATTTTATTTCTTTTTAATTTTAAAATTCAACCATTAAATATTTCACATATTTTATTTATATGAATAAGGATTTTAGCTTTGTAACTTTCTTTAGAAACATCCTTCTTTGCACAAGGAGCCTTGTACTGCAATTGAAGGAGGGTCAAATCGGGCCCGGAGCTGCTGAACAGACAGTGAGACACCCAGCAAAAAACATCAGACCATCATTCTCCAGTCTATGTCAAAAATTTTTAAATAGAAGAGAGCTCTTGAGTTGCTTTATAAGTAAGTGTTTTATTTTAAGTACAGGTTAAAAGTTGTGTCACAACTAACAGGTTAAAAAAAACTAACAGAATACATTTCTTAACATTGGATCCTGCCCTTAAAGGGAAAAAGAATTGCAAACGGTGAAAGTCGTCGAAGTCTAACTCTTTAAATTATTGAGTGTGATGCTGCCTGTACTTCCCATGAAAAAAATCAGTCAAGATGACTTGGAGCACCTATGGCCCCATCTTATCAAGTACTTTGGGTCTGTCAAGAGCAAGAAGGAGCATATTGAGGGCAATAGAGTGATGTACAAGGGAAAGATTGAATGCTCCCAATGTAAAAAAAAAACCTTCAGCTTTGACATTAAATCAACACATAGCTTGATCGTAAGTAACTTATACTGATACTTTTTATTTGAATTTTATTTCTTTTTAATTTTAAAATTCAACCATTAAATATTTCACATATTTTATTTATATGAATAAGGATTTTAGCTTTGTAACTTTCTTTAGAAACATCCTTCTTTGCTCAAGGAGCTGTGTACTGCAATTGAAGGAGGGTCAAAGCGGGCCCGGAGCTGCTCAACAGACAGTGAGACACCCAGCAAAAAACATCAGACCATCATTCTCCAGTCTATGTCAAAAATATTTAAATAGAAGAGAGCTCTTGAGTTGCTTTATAAGTAAGTGTTTTATTTTAAGTACAGGTTAAAAGTTGTGTCACAACTAACAGGTTAAAAAAAACTAACAGAATACAGTCCATACAAAAATTTTCGAATTTGAAATACCAAGTTTCATTTGTCATTAATATCATTTCTCATCAAATATTTTTGCTTCTAGATTTCTGCTACATGACATTGGGCCTATTCACATTGTGGAGTCTGAGTTCTTTGTCGAATTCCTGTCCTACCTGAACTCTGATTTCCACCTCCCCTCCAGAAGAAAAGTGACGAGGGATCTTGATGTCATATGCATAATAGGGAAGGCTGATTTAACCAACATTATCAGTAAGGTCAGTTATGCGGCCACAACCGCAGACAGCTGGACTGGGAACAACAAACAGGAGTTTTCTGGGGATGACGGTTCACTGGATTAATTTGAATACTTTGAAGAGAGAGAGAGAGAGAGAGAGAGAGAGAGAGAGAGAGAGAGAGAGAGAGAGAGAGAGAAGGCTCTCTTTGCCTGTAGAGAGTTATCTGTTTCTCAGACCAGCACAGTCCTAGCCAACAATATTACGGATATTCATCAATAATTTGGCATTGAGCATAAGGTCAGTAAAAATCAATATGAAATAATAACGTAATGCTGAAAAAAATTATAACTCCAAATTAATAAGGAAACAACTAAATTAAAAAAAAATTATATTCAGGTTGTCTGCATTACAACAGATAACGGTGCTAATTTCTGTGCAGTCTTTCGGGTGGATGCTCATGCAGAAACGGGTGACGAAGAGGAAGAAGAGTTGGAGCAAATTAGTTAGTGACACAGAGGTTCTGCAGACAAAACCTCTCCAGCTAGAAAATCTGCTTGAAGAACATTATGCACTTAGCCTAATTAAACATCGCAGTTGCATTTCCTACATATTAAACATCTTGGCTACTAAGGATGTTTCAAATGTTCCTCGCTGGTCCTCTAGTGTCAAGGATCGATTTAATAAGACACTTACCAAAGCACAGGAATTGTGGAATGCCCAAAACAGGAAAACTACAACTGCTGTTAGAATTAAGAAAGAGTTGGGAACAAAGCTTAAAACACCAAGTGTTACTCGCTGGAACTCTATATTCGATTCTATTAAAGATCTGCTTAAGAACCTTGATGGTCGCATGACACATATCAACAACATTTGTATGGAGCAAAAGCCTTGTCTTCCAGTACTTAATAAAAGTGATAAGGAGGTAATTGCGGAGTACATCGAAATAATAACGCCTATTGATGTTAGGCAGGAAGAGAAGAATGCGTACTCGATTCTATTAAAGATCTGCTTAAGAACCATGATGGTCGCATGCAATGAGAGGTGGAAAAATTTAACTATGCCAAAAACTTAGTCAACTACTTGCTAAAGCAACCAAAGGCAAACAAAGGGAAAGAAAAGGGCTTTGAACCGAGGTTCAGCAGTCTTTTTGATGATTTTGATTTGCTTATGGCAACAGCCCTGCATCTTCACTTCAAACTCGGAGTGGTACGTAGGTTAAATGAGGGGAAGTACCAAGCTGCCAAG
>JABUQX010126857.1:2500-5000 GCA_015478945.1 Trachelipus rathkii | reverse complement strand
TTCTTTGTTATAAATTGATGCAATATATAAAACATACCTAAATATAATCTATTTTTATTGGTATTTTTACTATGATTTCAAATTAAAATTGAGGCCAAATTATAATTTTTCTGAGTTTTTAACATAAAAATATTCGAAATTTGATATATCAAACGAATTCGGAAAAGGAAATAAATATAATTGTTAAAATATTAATGTATTTATTTATTTATTTAAAGTAAATATCAAAATCAAATATTTTCAGAAATCTCTTTTTAAAAATATTTATTTAATTAAATTAATATATATATATATATATATATATATATATATATATATATATATATATATATATATATATATATATATATATATATATATATATATATATATATATATATATATATATATGGGTATGTTTTTGTATATGGTATCCCATTTAAGATGATAAAGTCTTTACATTCAAAAAGCCGATTGAGAGAAAATGAGTGAGAAGCCGAATAAATTGTACTAAGGTTTTAGTCACCAGTAAATAGTGTTGATAGAGTTAATAGGGAAAGTTTGTAGTAGGTAGAAGTGATATATGTGTTATAGCTCTCTGAAATAATCAAAGTATGGGCGACATATGAAGTGTGTGTAAAAGAATAAACAGGTCAATGTGATTATTAGATTAATAAAGGGAGTAAGATAGGAAGTTGTGTTATGTCCTTATTATTCACCTTGTATATGATTGCTATGAAAAAGAATCTTCGAGGTGGAATGGCAGAAATGGTGTTAGAATGGTGGAGAATGGAGATAAGTGGAGGGTGCCCCACCTATTATATGCGGATGATTTGCTTTTGTGTGGCGAATCTGAAGGAGTTTGAGAGGATTGGCAGAGAGATTTGGCAGGGTGTGTAAAAGTAGGGGTTGAAAGTAAACGTGGATAAGAGTAAGGTTATGATTGTGAGTGAGGACACTCCTCAGTGTGAAGTTGCGCCATGGTGAAGCAGTTTGAACAAACTGAGTTTAAATATTTAGGGTGTATGTTGGATGAGAAGGGAAAGGATGATGCAGCAGTAGGAAAGTTGTGAATGGTATGAAGGTGGCTGGTGCAATTAACGGTGAATGTAAAGGACTAAGTCTTGAGGTGCTAGGAAGTTAAGAGTGGCATGTTGTTACCTGGTTATTGTATAGTAGTGAGACTATGGTCTGAAATAAGAGGTATAGATCTAAGTTAATGTGTTCACGACAACCAAAGGCATGAGAAGAATTGATAAAGTGAGGAATGAACTTATTAGAGAGTGGTGTGGTGAAGAAAGGGGGTAAATGAGAGAATAAATGAAAGTATGTTGAGATGGTCAGTCATAGGCATGTCGAATTATTAGTCGGTTATTAAGCGGATGTATAGTACATGTGTTGGGAACTACACCAGCTGGGAGACCGAAGAAAGTAAGGATTAACTAAAACTGAAATCAAAGTGTTCAGGTTGAGAGAAATGTATGAGTCTGGTAGAGGCGAGAAGAAAGGTGTATAACAGGAGTGAATGGCGGGTTTTGTGGGGGCGGTTGTGGCCCACTGGGCCAAGGGATGAACCTTACATTGACGATTTACCATAGTGAGGGTCCGTCGCGGTCCCATGAAGCTTTAGGGTGATTTTCACCATTTAGTCCCACCACCATCGGTAAAAATTGAGGGCGGTAAGGCGCTTTTCGACTTATGTCGTTGTTCTTCGTGTCACGCACCTTACTCCTATTCTTGGGAAAGAGATAGAAGGAAGATAAAGAAAGAAAGAGAAAGAATATATATATATATATATATATATATATATATATATATATATATATATATATATATTTCTATATTTATATATATGTTATAGTTATTATATATATATATATATATATATATATATATATATATATATATGTATATATATATATATATATATATATATATATATATAGGAGAGTCACCCTTGGCACGTAAAATAATACTTTAATAAAACATCACAGATAAAATTATGAAATATAAACAAAACAAAGTAACCATTAGCTTTCGCCTAAGACAATCAAAGGCCTCTGTCCGATGGAATGACAAGAATATACAAAAATAAAAAAAGTTAAATGAAAAATATTGTTTAATTTAGTTGGCCGTCCCTCCTCTTCACATCCTTAAGGCATCCTGAATTTAGGAGTATAGAATTTTGAATAATGTCAAGGCTCACTTCGCCCGGTATTTTATTAAAATTATCAGTATTGTATATATATGACGATTCAATTATTTTCCTCTTCATAACTTGATTGATGTATTTCAATGGAGAAACGGAATTTATATTGATTTTATGGTCGTGCAGAGTTCGATGGGCTGTTAAAGCTGAATTAGGAGAGTCTTTGATAAGATCATGTTTATGTTGTTTAACTCGTCTGGGTAGATCATTAGTCTCGCCGATGTAAACAGATGGACAGTCATAGCAGGGAATTTAAAAAATATTGTTAAGTATTAATTTTAGGGGGTTTAAAAACTTTTTTCAAGGGAATTG
>JABUQX010126856.1:27500-35000 GCA_015478945.1 Trachelipus rathkii | reverse complement strand
ATTGAGTGCAAACTAGTATTGTTGCCATGACAACTGAGTTGCTAGTTAGAAAGGCGGCTGCCACACCCGTGAATGCGCCGATTGAAAATTGTAGATAGGTCAAAACCTTCAAATTCCACCCAAAATAGGGAGTTTGTATCCAAACCCTTGAATGTGACTGTTTAAGCTGCATTTTTGTTTTATCCTCTAAAGCGATGTTACGTTCTAAAACACATTCTTACTCCATTGGTAGGTCAATGTGGGGCAAAGCTTTGCTTCAGTTTGCTTGGTGTGCCAAAGTACACAAAAGGCAGTGCCTCCAAAATGTTATGATTGTGGTGTGAGAAAAGCATAGTGTTTTTTCTCTTTTGTAATTGGTGTACAAACTCATTCTTAAGGCCAACGTGAATTGACAAGCCACAAACTGGTTCAACTGAAACATAGCCCTCCAATCACCACACACCAACTAGGGGCTCATTGCTGGGTTGGGAAAAGAAGGGTGGTTCGGGACGTGCAAAACCTTCCGCTTCAAGGTAGCGGTCCGCGAGCCTGGGCCTCACTTCTGTTAAGGGCGATGGCATATGTGCTCAAACTAACCACAATAAGTTCCAAAACACTAGTGAAGTTCAAAAGCGGTAAGTCTACCTTATTCTGATGTTATCTCAATAATTGTGACCGACCAGAGAATGGTTATAGTTATCCCGAGTGCTCAAAGTCATGCCCTGCTCTAACATGGTGTAACCGACGGAAGGCAAACAGGAAAAAAAAATCATTGACGATAGAGAAATCAATTAAACAACCCGTTAGTGCACACGCAAGAAATTGAACCTCTGAAACACATCGGTCGTCTCATCGGCTAAGCAGTAAAAAATTTTTTACTTTTATTTATGTTTGCCACCAATTTTACGTTGAATGAGATGCCCAAATTTGAATGAATTAGAGCATTTTGGATTGTGGAACTGGTTATACAATACATAGCATTTCTAGCACTAGTTTTATAAAATCTTTCAAAGAACATGTTCTCCAGCATTAGCACGATTTTTTTATTTTAATATTTTAGACTCACGAAATTGTCGATCGTTTTCCCACAGGCCAAAAGAGTCCGATTCGACCTGAGTCATGATTTTCCACCCGTAACGATATATTTCTCACCCATGCAGATCGAATTGTTTTAGCGATTGCAATTAGCCGCTTTTACCTGTTCTTCGGCCTCTCTTTTCTTCTCTGACTAATTCAATTGTTTGTCGATAAGCACCTCGTCCAGCGACAAGGAATTATTTTCTCCAGATATGAGTATAGCAAAAAACGCGCATTGTGAACGTGATATTCTAGGGGGCAACCAGAGATCGAATCCTTTAAGAATCGATGGCAGTCAGGCTGTATTCGATAGTTTTGAGTGTAATTATTATGATTTTGAAAGAGAGAGTAATAATTTAATAGGCTTTTACTTTAAGATATTGAAATAGCGGTCTCGAGTAGTCAAAACAGACGTACCTAAGAAGTTCCTAGACCTTAAGAGAGATGGTGGTGATTTTTATGATTCTTTTGGTACCTTTACTATCTTTTGTATTAGTCAAAGAAACCAAAGACGACCATAAGATAATTTAAAGGACAAGTATGGAAAACCTAAGATTGAGTTTTTCGCGTAGTGATCGGCAGTAACAGGGGCCGCCCCCATGAGAGGGTGGTCAGTCCCTTGGCCACTTAATAAGGTACACCCCAAGTTCTGGCAAGGACTTATCGATGCCTTGAAGGTGCCAACCGTGGATCCTTTTCCCGACCTTTCTTGCTTTCCTGCCGTGAACGGGGCCATAAGATATCCGCGTCACCAGTACCTTATAGTCGCTCATTGGTTATGGAGTAAATAATCATTTAGAGTGATATATCATACATGTATATATGATATTAAATAATTTCACCATCGATTAATGATTGCTAATACAAATAAGATACGAAAAAGAAGAGTAAAGAAAAAGAAAACGATAGAAACCGAATCGAAGAATGCCGAATGTCAGTTAGAGGGAATAAAGACCAAGATTCACTTTCTGTATTCCTTATGATTGCTAGGAAAACCGGCTTATAGACGTTCTGAAGGGAAAAAGAAAACAATCGTCTACATTGGAGATTTTATTGTACAGAACTGACGATATCGCATAGGAGATAGAAGAAGTAGAGCAGAATAGAAGAAAAAAAAGAGAGAAGAATAGTAAATGATCCAGATGAGGTGAGTGAGAAGAAAATACTAGAGATTCGTTTAAGTCCAAGAAAAGAGAATAAGATAACCATCACTTATCTAATAAGATAATATATTGTATAAAATATTAAAGTTTATTACAGGATAGCTACCTACCTGTATATTGAAAAGGTAGAGGGACACAAAAGCTGATCGATAAGTTATACTATTTTGTAAGTTTGATTAGTCAAAATGCAAGATGTGAATTTAAGATTCATTTGAAGGAGTAATATTTTGAATAAGCTCTGTTCTTCGCATTGTATTAATTTTTTTTTTCCATAATGTTTTCTATTTTTTGATTTTTTATTTTTTTTAAATATTCTTGTAACCTTTAAGTATAAGATTTCCAATAGCACTTCGTACAAGAAGAACTCACCACTAACCTTAAAAATATGAGGTAATACGATTTTCTAAAAATTAGTACAAAGCAGTGCACATGTTTGACATTTACTAGAACTTTATTTATACGCTTCCAATTACGGAGTCGAAAGTTTTTTGGTAAAATCGAGTTCATTAGTATTCAGTGTATACTTAGCTAAAACAAAAAAACCAATGGTTATCCTAGTTTATAGTATTCTCATATTAGTAGCTACATGTTCTGAATACATTGAGAACTAATGAGATTGTAAAGGTCTTTCTTCTTTTTAGTGAAAGGAAGTAGTAGATGTTTGAAGCTTAAAAAATGTTAGGGGTTATTAAAAAGTATTAGACCATTTTAAATAAGAATTGGTTATTAGTTCAGTTTGCATGACTGTGGGCGGAGGACGGGAGGAGGGAAACTATTAAAAGGCTGATTGTATAATTCTGGATTGTTTAACAAAATGCTATGAACTTCCTTGTCTATGCGAACGTAATTAAATGTGAAAAAAGAATTTTTTGTTTAAAAAAATTGAATTACTGAGATTGTATTTCTTGGTATAAAGAGAGAGATATATCTTCTTTAAAATGGTAATGCATAATATTTGCTCACTGTTTTAAAGAAGAAGTAGCAATTTGCGAATAGAGTATATCAGACTTGAGTCTCTATGAGTTATAGAAAATTAAGTCGATTGTTGTTGTTTTTGTCATATATTTCTTTTGTATTAAGAATATAATGTTAATACGATAGCGAGTATGATGGAGGCATTGTCTAGTGGCCGTTGATAATGACTTTATTTCAGATGAGATATAGTGAAGAATACGATAGGTAGATAGGCCGTGTGTCAGTGAAAAAATAGTTTGTTTTTTCGGTCAAACTGCAGACGATCGTTGAAGAGGAGAAGAGAGAGGAAGGGAAGTGAATAGAGAAAAACGTTAGAAGTGCGTGTGAAGAGAGAACCAGTACCCTCGAGGATATGGACACTCGTACTACTCATTGGTGGTCTCGATAGATTAGTGTTGTGAAAGGTTATTATAATAAATATATTAATATAAGGAATATAGTGATTTAGAATGTTTTAATTAATCAATATAATTAAGATATAATAATTTTTATTTTCGTAAATTATGAAATATATATATAATTAACTTAAATTATATATTGTACTGTATAATATATATATAACATAAATATTCGTTCACTTCGATGCAGAAAATACTATGCTCGTCAGGAATTAAATGTTGGATAAGGACTAATTTAAATTATTTAGTTATAAATTAAATTTTTAATATCCATAGTACACTAGTATTTATATTTATGTTAATAATTATTTAAGTTATATATATTGTTTTAATAAGGTATGGTAAATTTTAGTCATTATAGTTATATATTTTTTCGTTATTTAATATAATATGAATATAGATATAAATATAATGAATTTATTATCAATTATTATGTTTCTATGATAGATTTAATTATTTTTTACATTATTTTTTCACACTCGGAAAATTTATTGTATGACAGTCTCTACTAAATTTATCATTTTGATTCATTCAAAAAATCTAAAGTTTGTAAATAAAAACTATGAAGGTAATATGAAGGGTATAGTAGAATTCCTATTTCTCACCCTAACTTGTGGTAATGTAAAAAGAGGTACTTAACAGTATATAGTATAATAAAGTAAAATAACTTTATATTTGAACTGTATCCCAATTATGAGTTAAGCATTTTTTCTGCTCTTTCTCCTGTTTAAAATACTGTTCGACCCCTATGAAAGAGACTTACCCGATTTAGTCTTTTTTCTCTGCGCTTTTTCTTATACAATACCATTAGCAACATATCTAAGTTTAATTATATAATCTGATCGCCATTTATATCTTATAATAATAAAATTATGTTCGTTACTCTTCTCTCTCTTATCTGTCATCCAGACCTAATGTATATATATATATTAATCCACTATTTATTAATATATTAAAATATAAATATTACTTATTATTTATATATAATCATCTTTACTAATCATAATGATAAAATTTTAATTTATTAATTTAAAAAATTTAGAGTATGCAGTTTATGTAATTTTAGCAAACCTATATAAGGAAAATAAATTAGCTATATTCTCAAATTTTGTATTTGCCCTAATATTATTTACTGTAATAGTTTTTGTTCTTAAGATAATGAAAATAATTGTGTATTGTAGCTCCCTTAACTCAAATATTCTAATAATAAATTAGTATATTATTTTCATTATTTTAGTTAGAGATTTGAGTGAAAATATAATAGGATAGAATATTTAGATATAGAATAGGTAAAATTATAATATAATATTATAAATAATATATATACCAAACCCCGATGGGATTCAAGCATGTATTATGATCAATTCTGATTATAACTTTTTTGCAGAGTGGACGGGAGCAGGAAAGCTATTGTTTACCATGGTTTTACAACAACAATTTTTTGAAAATATCACTTTGACTAAATAACCAGAGCTTCGAAGATTTCCACTCTGCAGCTCTCTCCCTCTTCTCTCTCTCTCTCTCTCGGTCGTACTAACTAATTTTGATAACTACTAGCCACACGTCCCATCTTTGTAAGTTGTGAGTGAGGTGTCGTAGCGCATCAGCAATTCTATTTTAAAATGAAATTTTCGTTTTTTAATAAATTTTTTAAGAATAAGATTAGTAGTTATATAAATCAATAATTCTGAATATAAAATATAATATAATAATATAATAGTATTAATATAATGATATATAATATATATATATAAATATTAATAATATTTAATATATTAAGATAAATATATAATATTAATATGATGTAGTGTGAACTTTTAATATCATTTATATATTAATATTAATTATATATATATATATATAATAATATATATATATATTATAATACATAAATTATATATATTAAGAATTAATTATATAGAGGGCTAATGCTAGTTTTAGATGATGTGAAAATGAATATGTTAATAAAAGAGTATAAGATTAGGAAAGCGTGAAGTTTAGAATTTGTATATAGTTAGGTTGATGGATAGAAAAGGTATATAAATGTGAAATAGGTAAATAAATGAATAGTATGTAGAAATTGGTGATTTGATTCCACTTGGTAAAGTATATATATATGGTATAATTATTAAGCATTAGATAGAGGGTTGGTTAAGCGGATGTATAAGTTTGAGGAGTTGGAGTTTGTAAATACCGGATACCGGCTTGTAGAGACCGATAGAGAAATAAGTTGGATGAGGACAGGTTGAATACGAAAATTTGTTCGGAAGTATTAGTAATAGATAGATATATATAGTAAGAAAAAAATGTGATTTTGGCAGATGCGAGAATAAAAGGTGCATTTTTGATATGGAGAGAATGGACTTCATGGAGAGTTTTGTATAGTATAGCATGGTTTGTTGAGCTACCACTGGGCCATAAGGATGAAATAACTCTCATATTTACCATGTAACGATTTGAACCTAATTGGTTGAGATGAGTGGTATCATATATATAACGTACTCAGCTCTCTATATAAGTATATTATATATAAGGTATCCCATGAAGCTTTTATGGTGGATGTTCATAATTTCAATTCTAAACAGCTAATAAAATATAAATTGTAATACAGAGTGGAGCGGTTAAGGCTGGGCTTAGTTACTTATTTTCTACATATTTTGTTCATACTCTCCTACTGTACTTTCTTTTTTTACCGATGTACTATTGTATATAGACGTACTTATACTCTTTACCATCCTCTCTAACAATTCTTGTTAGTGAATATATGAAATAATAAATTATAAAGTAGTTTAAGTTCTTCAACCTTATTAAAGTAAGTAAAGAAGTGAGAAATATTATATATAATATTATATATATATCGAATATATTATATATATAATAAATATAGATATATTAATATAATATATATATATAATATTATTATATATTAATATATTAATATATAATATATTATTAATTAATATAAATTAATATATTAATATATTATATTAAGATATATTTAATTCCTTATTAATTATATATATAATAATATAATCTATAATATATAGAGCCTACGGTAGAGGTTGAAATGAATATGATTAAAAAGAGAAAATTGAACTTATTATAAGATTTTGTCATATAAGGAAGATGATAATCCCTTAACCTTTGTTAAATGAAGGAAATAATGAAAAGGAACCCTTTAGAGAAAGTAATTAGTTATAGAAGTCGGTTTGGTAAACGAATGTATAGTGGAGAGGTACTGCCAAATCTGACCGCCGGTGAGAGCAAAGTAAAAGTTGAATTGAGTCATAATAAATGGAATTGCCATTGGAGGATAGAGAAAAGGTATAACATATATATATAATAGGAGTAGAAATTTGCGGAGATTTTATATTGTAGAGTAAGGTAGGTTTTGGGCCCACTCTGGGACCAAGGATGAACCCTCACATTGACGAGCCATAGGCAGGTATTCCGTCTGCAATATATAATATTAAAGTCCCGAGAAGCTTCATAGGTGTATTTTACTTGAGACTAACGACGTCTTCCCACTAAAAGTATTATATAAGGGCTAGTAAGGCCCGGTCTATTCTTTTTCTGATACTTGTACGGTCATATCTTCTAACTATCTTTTTTCTAGTTCCGGGTGCATAGTTACGCACCTTACCCAAGTGGAGAAAAGTGGGGATTATAATATATATTAATAATATATATTAATATATGTACTTATATTTAGTTCTTTTGAGTTTTATATATATATAAATATAATATAGTATATTATAATATATAGATATATATATAAATAATATATACAATATATAGGAAATATGATATTTTCTTTTCGTATTAACTTCAAAAGACAAAGTATCAATTTTATAAATATGAGTCACTGGTTATTAGTCTACATATTTGTATGATAAAAACTTTTCATC
>JABUQX010126856.1:10000-15000 GCA_015478945.1 Trachelipus rathkii | reverse complement strand
CTATATGGATCGACGATGCAGTAAAACTCAACCTAACCTATATGGATCGACGATGCAGTAAACAATAAGATTCATTTGAAAAAAAAAAGTTACGATATTTTTTTAGTTAATCACGTTTATTTTATTTATAATTTTTGATACTGTTTATTCACACTGAAATTTATTGTTAGTATCATATAATAATAATATAAGAAAAAAATATTTCTAGACAGTAAAACAAGAGGATATATATATATATATATATATATATATATATATATATATATATATATATATAAATATATATATATATATATATATATATATATATATATATATATATATATATATATATATATATATATATATATATATATATATATATATATATATATACTATATATATATATATATTCAATTTTCATTTTCAATATCTTAAGTATTCTCTTGGTTACCCTGTAATTTAAATAAAACATGCACTAAGCATAAAAAAAAATACACACTTCTTATTTAATTATTATTATAATTTTTGCAACAATTTCTCGTTTAAATTTTATCATATGAAGTAAGAAATTTAGCCCTTTTCAAATACCAGTGATATGGTAAAAAATTTATTACAATTTTATTTATAAGCCAATTTAAAATTTTAAATAATTACAAATTTTGCAGTGCTTGAATTTTCATGCATTCAAGACATGATGCAAATTTGAGTGTGTTCCTGTCAAAGCTATTTGGTTGAGGGTAGAGGTGTAGCGGATGGTGATTTTTCCCTATCCGCGGATGGGATAGAAATAAAATCACTCCATGGATGAATGGTGTTTGGATGGTGGGTTTTGGAGTCTTGCCACAAGTGCTGTGCCTATATATATATAATATATATATATATATATATATCTCTTTATATATATATATATATACTCTCTCTCTCTCTTATATATCTTACTATATATATATATATATATACATATATATATATATATATATATATATATATATATATATATATATATATATATATATATATATATATATATATATATATATATATATATATATATATATGTTACCAGAGGGCGCGTGGACCCAACTCTTTTGCACCCCACCAACCTCTTTCCCCAGCCTCCACCCATTTGGAAAAGGTTATATATATTAATGCTTTAAATTAATAATTCACAAATTATGTTTCAAAAACAAAAGCTTCTGAGCCCTTTCACGGGAGAGTTTGCTTCTCTTTTCTTCGTAAATGAGATCTGCACCGCTGAAAAGACGCTCACTAGCTACACTTGTTGAAGGGCATGCTAAGTATTCCCTGGCGAGTTCTGCAAGATGTGGAAAACTTTTACAATTATCACGCCATCAAACCAATGGATCTTTATCCGATTCCAAGAGTTTTCGCTTTTGATAATCTTCGATCAATGACAGAGTGTCTTTTGACACCTCTGAACAAGACTCTTCATCGCTGCTAGAAGCCAAAAGAACGTTCATGGATTCAGCAATGGTTTCGCTAATGGTAAATGTGTGTCTGTTTCTGCAATCTTTTCCTTTTTATTGGCTGGTGAAATTTCTGCCTTTAGCAGCATTTCATCACATAGGCATCCTAAATTAATTTTAACCCTCTGTAAAACACGTGGTTCAAGAAATTTGGTTTTGTATCTAGGATCCAGAAAAGTTACTATTGCACATGCGTAATCGTTTTGCAGAATTTGAAATCTATTATCTATCTCCAGCATGAGTGTTTCTGTCATCTTTGAAAGTCCCTTACTTTTAATAGCAGTATTTAGCACAGCTTTCATCGTTGCAACTAGAGGAATCCCGTCTGACAAACAAGAATTTTCTGAGCTAATAGTCTTAGTTACCTCTTCAAACGGTTTAAGAAGAGTAATACAATTACCTAAAATCGCATTATCATCACCTGTCAGGCCTTTCACCTTTGTGTTTGTTCGAAGCATAAGGGGAGACAGCTTCATTTATTTCTCCCATCCTCTCAAGCATGTATAAACTACTATTCCAACGAGTCTGAACATCTTGCGTTACAGAAAGTTGAGGAACATTTAGTCTCATAATTCATAAATGAATACTATCCGCTATCCGCAAAAAAATTCATGCGGATGCGAATGCAAATGCGGATGCGGGTAGAGAAAAATTATGCGGATGCGGATATCTGCTACACCTCTAGTCTTTACGGTATTTTACCGTATAGCATTTGGAGATTAGATTCATTGGAAAAGTGGTATATTTTTTTATTCTGAAAAAACCTGTTTAGTGAACTCGATAAAAATAAACCTCAGTCAAACGTTTTTCCATTTGCACCGCTGGATTTATCTGGACATTTAGATATCAAATTTTAATGTATGTTTTTTATTATAACTCCTTATATATATATACATATATATATATATATATATATATATATATATATATATATATATATATATATATATATATATATATATATATATATATATATATATATATATATATATATATATATATATATACCGTATATATATATATATATATATATATATATATATATATATATATATATATATATATATACTCTATATATATATATTTTTATATATATATATAATATATATATATATATATATATATATACGTTCAAATTGTTTAATTTCATGAGGGTCAGATACCTAATTAAAATGCTAAATTGTAAAAATGATCAAAATAATTATTATTTTATTTATATTATTATTAATAATTTAATAATGAGGAATATTACTCCCTTAATAAAAAAAGCATATAAACTTTATTTTGAAATTAAACTTGGTGATCAAGATAAATCTTGGGCACCTCATATTTGCTGTGCGTCTTGTGTAACATTACTTAGTGGTTGGCTTAACGGACAGTCCAGACATATGCCATTTGCAATTCCAATGGTATGGAGGGAACCAAAGGATCACGCAATGGACTGTTATTTTTGCATTACAAAAATTGCTGGAATAACAATCAAGACCAAGAAGACCATTAAATATCCAAACCTACCTTCGGCTATTAGGCCTGTTCCTCACAGCGAAGAGCTTCCTATCCCTGCACCACCTGAAAATGTGAATCTCCTGTCACAAAACTCCGACGAAGAAGATTTACAATTACGTCCAGAAAATGACGACTTTGAAGACCTTGATTATGATGGAATGTCAACAGAACCTCATAGAATTAATCAGCATGAACTCAATGATCTAGTTCGCGATCTATCATTGTCAAAGAAACAGGCAGAACTATTGGCATCTAATTTAAAGGGTTGGAATCTCCTTGAGAAGGGAACTACAGTTTCCTCTTATCGGCGACGCGAAGAAGAATTCCAACGCTTTTTCTCGGTAGACGGCAATTTAGTGTATTGTACTGATGTTGATTCATTAATGAGAGAATTAGGAGACTGTCATGATCCTAAGGAATGGAGATTGTTTATAGATTCTTCTAAACTCAGTTTAAAAGCAGTGCTTCTTCATAATGGAAATGTGAAACCTTCGACTCCTATTGCCTATGGAGCCCATATGAAAGAGACCTACGACAACATGAAAATTTTGTTATCGAAAATACGATACGAACAGCATTCTTGGAATATATGCGGCGATTTAAAAGTTATAGCACTTTTGTTAGGTCTCCAACAAGGATATACTAAATTTTGTTGTTTCCTATGCGAGTGGGATAGCAGAGATCGCAAAAATCATTTTGTCAAGAAGCAATGGCCTAAAAGAAATCTAATACCTGGAAATAAAAATGTAATTTTTCAACCACTTGTGAAACCTGAACTCGTATATCTTCCTCCTTTGCACATCAAACTCGGGTTAATGAAAAATTTTGTAAAAGCGATGGATAAAAGTGGTCCAGGGTTCCTATACGTAAATAAGAAATTCCCTAGGATCAGTGAGGCTAAAATTAAAGAGGGTATATTTGTAGGCCCACAAATAAGGGAGCTAATGAAGGACCATCACTTTGATGAAAGCTTGAATAATATTGAAAAACCTGCATGGAGATCCTTTAAAAAGGTCATAACTGGGTTTCTAGGCAATATTAAGGCCGACAACTATGAAGAACTAGTTTCCGAACTCCTTCGAAATTATAAAGCAATGGGATGTAACATGTCCCTAAAAATACATTTCCTTCATTCACACTTGGACTTTTTTCCTAACTGCAATCTAGGCGCTATAAGCGATGAGCATGGTGAGCGATTCCACCAAGATATTTCAACTATCGAAAAACGTTATCAGGGAAATTGGAATCCAAATATGCTTGCAGACTATTGTTGGGGACTTAAAAGGGATGTTCCTCAAGCAAACTACAGTAGAAAATCTTCAAAATCTACATTTTAAATTGCAGAAGTATATAGGTGAGTAAATTAACTAAAGCTTATCATTTTATAACAATATTAAATTTTTAATTTCGTATTACAAAAAAACCCTGCCCGTTACAACAAATAGAGAAGCTTGCATATAGCAGACAAAAGTAAGTTTGTAATCGTAAGTGTTATATTCAGCGAGTCTGAGCATCTTGTGTTACAGAAAGTTGAGGAACATTAAGTCTCATAATTCATAAAGAAAGAAAATTCATGCGGATGCGAATGCAGATGCGGATGAAAATAATGCGGATATCCGCATCATGCGGATGCGGATGCAGATGAGGATATCAGCTACACCTCTAGTTGAGGGTAGAAGTAAGTAGCCCAACCTAGCCCCCTTTGGTACAAAGAGACAAAATAAAGTACCACCGCATCTTTTCTACTTATATATATGTATATATATACTATATATATATATATATATATATATATATATATATATATATATATATATATATATACATACATATATATATATATATATATATATATACTATATATATATATATATATATATATACTATATATATATATGTATTTTCCTCTCCAGTTCTTTGCCTTCTTCTTGGATTGGGAAATATTGGTGCATAAATATTTTTATGTTTGAGTACTTTCAGTTACCTTTATCGCCCTAACCCATATATAAGGGTACTATTACTAC
>JABUQX010126856.1:0-7500 GCA_015478945.1 Trachelipus rathkii | reverse complement strand
GGAAAAATGAAGGAAAAAATTATTTCTAGAGCCACAATCCATATCTCAAAAACTACAATAGTTACAGGAAAAAGGAAGAATCTGGCAAAAATTTTACCGAAACTGTACAAAAAAAAAAAAAAAAAATAAAAAAAAAAATCATATATCGAAAACTACAAAAGCTATAGGGAAATGAAATACATTTTTGGAATCCTTGTAAAATTTTAGTTAGGAAAAATATAAAAAAAATAAAAATAAAAAAATAATTATTTAATATTTTTTGATATATATATATATATATAGCTATATATATATATATATATATTGTAAGAGTATTACACATGTTGGGGCTCCAGAAGCAGGCAGGGAACACAGGGCGGGTGCCCTTAAGAGGCAGGAACCCCCGCATTTAAATACCAAGAGCAGGAGTTCAGGGCCCTCCCGGGAGAAGGCGGGGTCGTCCGTAGTTCCCCGGAAGGCCAAGAGACCCCGACTCCGTGGTATACCCTTGGGGTATTCTTTAGTTAAAAAAAAAAGCAAAATTTAATAGAAAGTCTATTTATTTTACGAGTAACCAATAAAAGGTCTCTAAATAGGCTCTCTAATCATTACTATAATTATTAACTTAATAATTTTTGTTTTTTATTTTTGCTATATCAAGAGTTACCAGTTTAAAAATATGGCTGCTCCTTCTTTTGAAGACTATCAATTTTGTTTGTTATTTTTGCATTCCGCACTAAAAATTGGACCAGCATTCCAGCAATGTATTCCTTTTCCTGGTAGCTGTTGTAGTTTTTGAGATATGGATTGTGGCTCTTCTAGAGGCTGACCATATATATATATATATATATATATATATATATATATATATATATATATACTATATATATATATATATATATATATATATATATATATATATATATATATATATATATATATATATATTGAAAGTGACTCTAATTCTAAACCAACAAATTGTATTTCTTTTTATTTTTTTTCTTTAAAAAATATTTTTGTATTACTTTGTTTTGAAAATAAAACAGGGTTGCAAACTGTTGTAGCTAATTTTATTTTAGTTTCAGTACTGCTTATAAGGTCCTATATATATATATATATATATATATATATATATATATAGATAGACAGACCTCTGCTACTCTTATATATATATATATATATATATATATATATATATATATATATATATATATATATATATATAATCTCTACTGCTCTAAACCTCCTCTCTCTCTCTCTCTTTCTTATATTAAACCGAATGAGTCACGGGAATTTTATATCAGCAGGATTCAATTGGACTACGCGTCGCATAGTTAACGTAACGGATGCTTTAACCCGCACTAGACCATCACATTTAAAAAACGCTTCAGCATCGTTTCAGCACAGTTTTCTCATCCCATGTGTGCTCAGGCCGACTGCTGTCGAGGCAGTCTGCATTGAAGTGGAAAGAAAGAAGATTTAGAAAATTAAAGAAGACCCAGGAAACACAATAGCTGGCAACGAGGACTCAAGTTTGAGTATTGGAAAAGGAGAGGAAGGCTTAGAAAACATTTCATAAATTATAAAAACTTTTTTAAAAAATTAAAAATAAGAATTTTATAAAATTAAAAGTCTATTTTATTTAACGGAGGAGCAGAAATTTAATTCTTAGTTCTTTTTTGATATAAGTTAAGTAAAATAAATGGACTAACAATATTTTGGTTAGTTATTTATTAAAGAAGGTGAGGCATTCGCGAGTCGTCTCACCATATCGTCAAGAAGGAACGTATCCAATATATCGTCCAGCGCTCAACGGTAGAGCACTCATGCTAATGAAAAGACCCAGTTTGAAATCACTGGGTGTTAATTGTGCCATGTGTGTGCTATTCTCTTCTTGGCTCAAATCTTGCTCAGACAAAGGAACAGGCACATAAAATTAGGGCTCTGCCCGTGAGTGATGGTTATTAACTAAAATATATATATATATATATATATATATATATATATATATATATATATATATATATATATATATATATATATATATACTACTCGTCAAAATTATATAGATATATAGATAGATAGATAGATAGATAGATAGATAGATAGATAGATAGATAGATAGATAGATAGATAGATAGATAGATAGATAGGGAAAGAAAAAGGAGAGAGTAAGAAAGAGAAAAAGAAGAAGGAGAGTGAGAGAGAGAAATTGTTACTTTATTTTCGTTTTATTACATAAAAAATGAAGCTAATTACTATCATTACATTTATAACAAGGTTTTAAACCTATACACAAACAGAGACTGATCTATGATTTAGGTAACTATAAAAATACACCCACCAATTTTAATTTTCTTGATCACTTTCAGGACCTCAATTGGACATTGAAAGCACATAATGAGTATCCCATACATCAATTTTTAAATATTATAAAACTAACTGAGTCTACTTGACATTTTGTTTTTAAATTTACTGCAGTGGCTCTTAGGCTCTGAAGTCTTTATCATGAGAATTTTGTAATGAATTTTTATAGAAACACAGAGTTTTTTCCATATGTGCTTTTATTTAAGTCTTAGGCACCTCAAGGAGCTCATAGCATTTAAATTTAGTTTGGCATCATTATTTACTGTCATAAAAGAATTTTTATTTTTCTGAAATTTCTTGCCATTTAAAATTTTGCATAAAAATAAGATTATCTACACCCTAGTCTAATATCTGACCTTGTTGGACTTATTACTTACCCACTCCATCATATTAGAAACATTTGTAATTTTAATTTACAATTTATTAATTACAGAAAATTATTTACTTCTTTGAAAAGCCTTAATTAATAGTTTTTTACGCACATCGTATGTTTAGTCTTACCAACTTTAAGGCTTTCAGTATGTTAGCAGGACAGATACTTACTTTGCAAATATCTATATTTTTAGGTGGCTTACGATTATTCATGATGCTTTCAAATGAAAAAGAAATTGATTCAAATTTTCAGCTGACTATCAAATGGGGGTAAATCTATGAGGGAAAATTTACATTTGAAAGTGGTGGTGAGAGGGTGAATGACTTTGATTTTGATGCTGAAATATCAGAAATATGAGACACCTAATTCTTTTATTTCTAATCAAGTTTTTTAATATCAATCTGTTTCATACCCAAAAATCATATTCTGGCCAAAGTACAAACTTTTCAGATATCAACTCATTGAATTTTAGCAGCTCTGATTTATATACTCTTTTAAGCATTTCCAGATAAGAATAATTCTTCACTCTGAGGAGAGACTTGCTAATTAGAATAAACATTATTAGTACTTTTGTGCAAAAGTCTCACCTTGGCCCCTATCTTCTACTAATAGTTTTTACTAAATTAAATCTTCAGAAGGACTATCATTAAATAGGAAATATACTTTATTTTACTCATGGATCCTTGCTAGATCTGATCAAAAATATTAAATTATAAATTAAAAGTATTAAATATATTTAGTAAACGCTATATTAACCTATAGTTAAGTAAACCTATTCTTTGATACCACAAACCAAATATTGGTAAACTATATTTGGTAAACCTATGAATTTAAGTAAACTATATTTAGTATGTATGTAATAAACACAGTTAGTTCATTCTTCATGTACTTAAATATAAATATAAAATTCAACGACACAATGTTCACACCGATGTAGATAAAATTTAATAGCTATACCAGCAGATTTATCTACACTGTCAACATTGACCATAAACCCAGCAAACCACTAAGAGATCTATCAAAAATAGCCGAGGGCAGGATTTCCCGAGGCTTCAATCTAGAAGAAAGTTGAAGGCCAGAATAGTCCATAGGGATTCATTATAAAATAAATTAAATTAGTTTCAAATTTAGTGGATAATATATATAAAAAAAATTGAATTTAATCTTGAATATGTAAAAAAATATTTAATTCAAAAGATGGCAAAATAAGAAAGCTTTGCTTTAAGCCTTTCTTGGCTTTAAATGAACTACACTTGTTACTAGGATTATAAATATAAGGTGGATGATGCCAAATGACAGCAAGCTCCATCACTGCAACAACCAGCTTCAAAGCTGAAAAATGTAAGTAGGTATTTTAAAAATTGGTATCTTTTTAAAGGCCAACTTATTAAATCTATGTTATTAGATTTATGAATGAATGACCAAAAAGCTGCCTCAAAATATGATCCTTTTATACTGTGTAAATGAGCCAAATGTGGTTATGATAGAACCTTTAGAATTAAATCTTTAATTGAGACCCTCTGCATATTTAGGCATACCTTATATAATAAGTTATTCAAAACAAAAGTAAATAAAGCTGATAAGCCACACTTTTGACAAATAGTGTCCTTGGAATATTTTCCTGCCTTTTTTGTTTCCTTCCTTGAAGATTAAAATCCACAAGACTGCAGGGTGTAACTATTCAAATAGATGTAGGTAACTTGTGGTAATCTTGACTCATGCCACTTCCAGTACATAGATATCTCAGAATAACAAGAGATGTATTAAAAAAATTGACCCTTACAAACAGTACTAACAAATAATGTAGCTACTAAAAAAGAATAGGTGGCAAAATATTTATAAGAAAAGCTTATCTCAAAACACTATTAAAGGAGAAGGAAACTTGGAGGGCTGGTTTTGATGTCTAGCACTTTATTATTCTTCTTCTATAGTATGAGAATAATGGCCAAATATTTGGGTAAAGCAAGTGTTTTAGATCATCAGGCTTAATAGCTAAATAATTGATGAAATTTGAAATTAATGAATTATAAGCAAAGTTTTAAGAATCTACATAAAATTAAAGGTATTGATAATTTTCTAAAGTATGAATATAGAAATATATATGGAAAGTATATTTGCATAAATTGTGTATACTAAATTTTTTTTATTGCCTTTGCTCATTTTCCCCATGTAACAAATATATACTTTATATATATATATATATATATATATATATATATATATATATATATATATATATATATATATATATATATATATATATATATATATATATATATATAGGAAATTATGTTTTTTTTTTTCTTTTTTTTTTTTGTTTTGAAATCCCTTTCGTACCTAAAACTCGCAAAACTTTAAAGTTAAATTTTTACAACTCTGTTTAAATTTTAAAATCAATTGAAATAAATATAATTTATTTTAAGCATCATAATTTTAAAATATCGTTCCTTTTTTAAAGTAAGTGTAATTTAAAATATATATATATATATATACATATATATATATATATATCTTATTATTCGTATATATATTTGTCTCTTTCTATTTATATTTATATATATAGCTATATATATATATATATATATATATATATATATACCTGTATATATATACTGTATATATATAAATATATATATATATATATATATATATATATATATATATATATATATATATATATATATATATATATATATATATATATATATATATATATATATATATATAAAGATATATTTAACGCCCACACGGAACGGGAGCTCGGATCAAAAAAAAATTTTCACAGGTAGCCTCTATGATACATAAATAGACGTTTTAGGGTCGAAATGAAAAAAAAAAACTCAAAAGCTTCACAATAGCTGGCGAAAAGGAATACATTTTGGATCTAGTAAAATTTAGTAAGAGAAAATGTAAAAAAAAAAATTATTGTTAATAATTATAGTAATATGAGGAGAAAGCCTATTTAAGACCTTTTATACGTTACTCGTTAAAATAAATAGACTTTCTAGTATAGTTTTGTTTTGTTTTTTTAATTAAAGAATACCCCAAGGGTATCCGCACAGATGGCAGGAGTCAGGGTCTCTCGGCCTTCAGGGACTACGGGGTGGGGACTATTCCCCCCCCTCCGAGGAAGGTCTCGGAACCCCCGCTCTTTGGTATTTGGGTGTCGGGGTTCCTCCGCCCCTCCCTGCAGGGTATGGAAAACGTCTCCTGTATTCCCGTCAGTTCAGGCCCTACATTGCCGTGTAATGCCTTTATATGATAATATATATATAATTTCCTTTAGAACAGGTAAAAAAAATTCATTGACCACAGGCATCTATTTATGTATCATAGTTTTTATGTGAAAATTTTTTTTTTTGAAGTCAGGCTCCGATCCATGTGATTAAGTTCCTTTGTCCTATATATATATATATATATATATATATATATATATATATATATATATATATATATATATATATATATATATATATATATATATATATATATATATATATATATATATATATATATATATATATGATTTTTTCTCTCGAGTTAAAAATTTAGCTTTGTAAGTTGGTAAACAGGAAATCAATTTAGATTCTAAAATTTGAAACAGAAGAGACAAACTTATTTTGGTAAATTTAATTAATATTAAAAAAAAGTAAAAAGAAATTGATATATATTTTTTTGTGCTTCACACCTATAGTCTTATAAAAATGAGTAGCTTAGGCCGTGCTTAGGCTATTTATTTCAGTTTAAATTTGATGAATGTATACGTAAAGTTTGTAGAAACACCTTGACAATAATAAATTGATATTTGATATTTTTATATATTTTATGTTTTGATCCGGGGTGGGGCCTTCGGCCCCCCCCCTCTATATCATCCCCCCCGTCCCCCGCAGAGCGGGGTGCCCCGCTCGCAAGCTCGCGGGTCCGGGGGGGAGTTTTTTTAAAAATAAAAAGGCGGCCATCTTGGCATTAGGTAAAATATGGTACGAGATAGGATTACCCAACCATTCCGATACTAGTTTTATTTTTATTTCAAATTTAATATATATATATATATATATATATATATATATATATATATATATATATATATATATATATATATATATATATATATATAATATATATATATATATATATATATATATATATATATATATATATATATATATATATATATATATATATATATATACGATATATATATGAGCTGGGCGCGCCTATAATTTTTTTGAGTGCGCCTGCGCCTATGCCGCCGGACCTAGTGCGCCTAGCGCCTATGCGCCTATATTTTTGGTCACATCAATGCGCCTAGCGCCTATGCGCCTTTGCGCCTACGACTTTTCGCCGGCTGGTGGATGTTCGCTAAATTTATTTGCAAAGTAAACTTTAGTGCGATAATAAAAGCATGCTTTTATAAGGAAGAAAAACACATTTATTAATTTTTGTAATTAAAACACCGTAAACTAATATCTACACGTCCTCTTCCTCCTCCATGTCCTTGTGGTCCATGTTTTCCCCCAGGAGGTCCAGCACGAGCGCTGCAGAAGTTGCAAATTTTCAGAGCCATAAGTTGCTTAAATATAGTTGTACTTGAAAGAACTAGTGAGAGATGTTTTATTATTTTTTATATATATAAATATATATATATATATATATATATATATATATATATATATATATATATATATATATATATATATATATATATATATATATATATATATATATATACTCTTATATATATATCATATATATATATAAGTTTACACTGGTTTTTACGA
>JABUQX010126855.1:0-34111 GCA_015478945.1 Trachelipus rathkii | reverse complement strand
TATATATATATATACCGTTTAAAAGTAGTGCCGAAGTGGCAGCAGGGAAAATCCGGTCAGTTAATTAAATGTGTAATAGTTTTTTAAATTAAAAATTTGTATTCAATTTGACGGAAAGGTTTCAAAAATAGGAAATTTGGATAAATTTTAACATATATAAAATTGAGTAAATAACTTACACCTACTAGCCAAAAAAATTTCCCAAGTTGGAAAAAATGGTTTTTTTTTTTTTTGCAAAAAAATTCTAAGACCCCCGTGAATCTCGGAGAATTAAGATATCAGAATTTTGATTTAGATGCATTTTGGAAGTCTAATTTTTAAACATTTCCATGTAAAAAATTTAATATATTAACTTAATTATTTTTAAGTTATTAAGTTTTTCCAATTTCGGGGAAAACCGTCGAGGGTGGAAAAGCCGGTCATGTCATAAACTCTGAAAAAAACATGTCTATTTTTTTCATTTTTTGATAAATAGATTTTGTAAAGATTCGCGTTTATTATCTTGTTCAAATTTTTTCTTATAACATCTTTCTTGGGATATAGTTCAATGATAAAAAAAAAAGATCACGAAAATGAGCGTACTCACGTCGATATTAAAAAAAAAGCCTATTTGTAAAAAGTGCAATATTCATTATTGTTATTTACTATTAATAGTAATTAAAATTGATTGTCATAACTTTAAATTATAATATGTGAACAATATTCGTCAAAATTTTTGGCTTCTAAATCCAAATTTAATAAAAATGCCAATTTGTTAAAAGTTGAAATTATTATTATTATTATTTAGAAATTTTTAAAAATTATTGTCATAATCATTTTTTTTCAATGCTTAGCAGATATAAAAAAGGATGAAAAAAAAAATTTCAAAATTTGTAAAAAATCAACAAAACAAAAGTTAATAAAAATATAACTTAGACTTGTGTTTTCAATCCAAATTAATGTTAATAATATTATTAGACTCTATTTAAACATTTAAAGTAAATTATAATATTTAACAAAGCAAAAGAAATTAATATTTATATGACCGGCTTCCCGACGCCACTGACCGGTTTTCCCGAATTCGATTTTTTGAAAATGGAATTTTTCAAAAAAATTTTAAAAGAATATTCCCTTTCGATATTTTTATTATTTTCATTACTCTAAACATAAGGAAACTCTAAATGTGAGAAAAAATACTATTAAGTTAGATATAACTTAAAATTTCGATTTATCATGATTCATTAAAAAAAAAAAAAAACGGCGATTTTGACCGGTTTTTCCCCCATTTACGATAGTATATATATATATAATTATATAAATAATAAAAATAATATAAAATAATATAAATATAATAATAATAAAGATATATAATATATATTATATAGATATAATATATATAATAATAATATATATAATATATATATAAATAATATATATAAAGTATTACAAATTTATAGTTACCACAGAAATGACAAAAACACTAAAAAGCGTCAAATCACTTTAAGACATTAAGACATTTAGAATATAGAGACAGTAAAAAGCCACATGGGCCTATCAGAGACTGCCCCAGTCAACCCAATACCAAAACACGCTCATGCAAATCCACAAAGCACCCAGGCTTGTCAATTGTTGTAACTACAAATCCCATAATTTGTCTTAGTCAAAACTAATGATATATAAATGATAGTACCCAAACCATCCACATGCAAAATGTGACCATGTCACACATATGCCATCTAACAATAACTGTATAACTAAAAACCCCAATTTGGCTTCGTCAATATTATATATATGATACCCAACCCATCCTTAAACGGAATTCTAACCGGTTTCTGTAAACTGTTGCAATTCGAGTCACATCTCAAAACAACCTCCTCTGGCAGACTATTCTCAAAATTAACATACCTCTATTACTGAATGCATCTTTCTTATATCAACATGCATGGCTTTCTTCTATATTTTCTTATTATATCCCCTGGCACCTTCATTTCTACTATGAAAATTTATTGGTCTCATTTATCAATAGATGTAAAAATTTTGTAGACTTGTATCATGTCCCCCTCTGAGAAATCCCTTTCTACAAAAACATTCCTAACTCCTTCCCCCCCTTTTTTTTTTTTTCTCAGCTCTCCTCATAGCTCTTACCCTCAAAACCCAGAAATTCATCCCTGTTGCTCTATGTTTGCACTCTCTCTAGCATATCTAAGTCTTTCTTTAAATAGGGCCCAAAACTTGGCACCAAACTTCTATTTACTGGCCTACGAGCTATTATACAGTTACTATTTACTTCCGTTTGCTCTGTAAACAGCATTGCTATCGAATTGATGCCAGGCATCCTTATTAGCGTTTATTTCTAGCTGTCCAACAGTGATAGCTACTTTCATACTTTACTGATTATTAATCACACCTAAATCTTTTTTCTTGGTCCACAGACTTCAAGCCAATCCAAATTACCTATCGTATTAAAACTTTTATTTGATTAACCTAGGTGAAGAACTTACACTTTTTTACTATTAAATTCATTTCCCACTGCCCACCCAAGAAGTTTTCAAGATCATTTTGAATCTTTATGCATCCTTCACTATTCCGAACCTGAGGTGTCCACTTTAGTATCATCTGCAAACGTAGAAACCTTGCATTAAAGTCCCTGTCTAAATCATTCATATAGATGGAGGAACAACTAGTGCCCAGACTAACCCTGTGGACACCATTCATTCACTATCCATGATGATTTATCCCAGTTAGTGTAACACACTGTTTTCCTATTTCGCAATACCACTCTTTAATCCAACATTACCACTCCCAACCTATACCCACATTGCAATAACTTTATCAGCCTAGTGGGGAACCTTATCAAACTTTACTAAAGTCTAAATATACAATATCAAATGTCTCCTCGGTCAATGCAGTCTAATGTATTCCATGTAATCTAAAAGTTGTACTGGACAGACCTACCCTTCGGAAACCATGCTCGGAGGTCATTCACAATGACCTTGTATCTTCTAAATATTTCTCATATGACTCTTTCAGTAAACTTTTCCAAAACCTTACAACCAAATATGTAACTAACTGGCCTATAATTTCCCAAAATCTTCCTTACTACCTTTCTTATAAAAGGCCACAACATATGCCATTTTCCAGTCATCTGGTACCTCACCAAATGTATAAATCGGCTTAAAAATCAAAATACAGTGCTTGCAATTGCTTAAACTACCCTCCTTCGAATAACAAAATAAACTAAAATAAAATAACCAATCAGAAGAACATAAATATTTCATTTACTAAAAGAAAAAATTAAAAAAAAATATAAAACATAAAAACAGAGAAATTAAAAAAATATACAAATAACATACAAAAATAACAAAATATAACAATAAATAAAAAGAATAAACAATAATAATAAATACAAAAATAGAAAATAAACAAAAAAAAATAATACATCTAACATAAAATAAAAACAATAAAACAAATATCCCAATACAAAAAAAACACAAAAAGACAAAAAAAAAAAAAAAAGCAAAAATTATAGAAAAATAAATAAATAAAAAACAACAAACGAACAAACAAAAAAAACTATAACATCACATAAAAAAATAAAAAAATACAACATATAAAAAAAAAAAAATCCCCCAAAAATAATAAAACTAAATATAAAACTTATAAAATAAAATAAAAAAGAACTAAAAAACAACATAACAAAATAACTATAAAAATAAACAAAATCACATATAGAAATAAAAAAAATATAAAAAATTCATAATGACAACTCAATAATAATAACATATTATATAAAATAGAATAGTAAAAGAATAGATAAAAAAAATATAATATTTAGCTTATCCGATAAAATAATAATATAATCAATAAAAATACAAAAAATATAACACACAACAAACATACCCAAAAAAAATTAGAAATATAATATATAAAAACAATAAATAAACTAACAATAATAAAAACAAAAAATCACTCAATAAATAACTAAACAAAAATGAAGCCCCTCACCACCCTTTGCTTACCAACATTATATAAAGTAACAATGAACATAACATAAGAACAAAATAATAATCACAAAATAATAAAATATAATATATTTATAAACATGAAAAAATAACCGCAACAAATAAAAATAAAAAACAAAATATATATTAAGATGAATAATATATAATAAAAGAAAAAATATCATAATATAAACAAAAGAACATAAAAAATAACTAAAAAAAAAAATACTCGAAAATAATATAATATAGAGAAACAAAAACACACACATTATATATAATCCACAATAACACAATTTCAATTTTTCAGTGAATTATTTACCAGGAATGAAAATTAAAAACAAAAATTATCTCTAAAAAACAAAGTGGGTAATAAAAATATAATAGTACATAGATCAAAAACATACATCAATATACAACAACATACTACATAACAAAATACCACATACATAATACATAATATTAAAAATAATAAAAGAGATAACAATTATAGCGCACTCGAAAAAGAAAGAGAAATAAGAAAAAATCAATGAACACATCTGAGATCAAAGATTCTAAGATACAAATAATTGAAATGAACAAACTACTAACATCCAATATAATAGACAGAAATCACCTGAAATCCCAGAGATATAAAATCCCCAATTATGACTATACCTTTGCAACTGTGAATCAAATATCTTTAAACATATTACAACATCATAATATCTAGAGACCTGACAGATCTAATAATTCCTAATTACATATAAATGAAAATATTATGAAGTATAAAGGATAATCTACCCATATAAGATTTAAAACATAGATTATATAATAAATATATATTAATTAAAAAAAGAAAGATAAATATATGAATACTGTAACTATATATAAATAGACAAAAATGGTGAAAATAATTCTATCAATAACTAAAATAAAAAAGAAATATCCACTCATTTTCAATAATTCACTGAAAGAAGAGAACTCACATAAATAAATATCTCATATAACCCAGCCTCATATAATAGCAAATAAAATGAATCTAAGATCTCAATTTAGTATAAACTAATAGCATCAAATACATATAAAATATAGCCTATGAGCATTTGTGTAAAACATTTGATACTCGAAAATGCTTATTTTTATTGCTTCCATCATATATTTAAAACCTAAACAACATTAGTTTTAGTTTACTCCCCACTATTACAGTTACCATTGCTATAATTGTAATCCCAAATTAGCCAATCCACCCCAACTTACCTAGGTTTTTTGCTTAACAAGTTTCCAACTGGTACTGAAAAAGCTCAACACCTTTACACATCAATTTCTTTCTGCTGCAAAAAGATCTTATCCAGAAATTCTCTCCACCAAAATCCAAAACCTAATATTTCTGAAAAACATAATTTCCAACCCTTTCAACAACCGAAAGCCCTACCCCCCATTCCTGAACCTGCAACCTAAGACCTAGGTAAAGATCCCGAAATCATGCAACCTTCTTCCACTAGCTTTCTTCTTCTGAATCAATCTCTATACATCTGCTATTTAATTCTTCTGACCTGCTATGCCCATATCATTTGTACCACATGCACAATCAACTCTGAATCAACATTTGTAGAGTCTATATCTCTCTATCTATCCTATCACACAGAGCATAGCACCTGATAACAACTTCAATCGTTTCTTTTATTCTTTGAAAAGTCCATCTATGTATCGTGTCTAGATCTCTCAATAGCATGTTCCAGCTTCCCTTTGAGAAAACTCAACATTACCATTGGCACTCTCTTAATCCCCCCCATCTGGAAGACAGTCAACCTGTTACTGTCCATCAAAGGCTGACGGACTTTCAGACCTTCATCTTTAAATCAATAATTCTAGTTTTCTACACTCTATATTCATCGCAACGCTATGATACCCTACTTTATCCTATTTCCCTCTCATCTTCCTGCCTACGTGAATCACTATTCCTGTCTACCCTATATCCCGCCCCCTCCTTGCCTCGACATCCCTACTAAACTTTTTCCTAACAACCCCCTTTCTCAACTCAAATACTTCCTTTCAATTCCATCACATTTCACTTCAGTTCTCTGCAATCTCCTATCCTTAACAACACATTCATCTGCATTGCAAATCACAAGCAGGCATCGTTATTCACATATTCACCTCTTTACAGTCCCACAAGAATCACACAGGAGCATAATACTGTGTAAATTATATTAGCTTACAAACCTTGTACATATTTTACCAACTACAGGTTTAAAATATCACTAAAGGCCTCAAAAAGAAATTAAACTACTCTCTTTTAAAATAGGTTAAAAATAATCAAATTTTGCTTAGCCTAGGCCAGGATATATAAAAATTATAAGGCTTAACTGTAGTCTGTGACTGGAAAAACCTAGATTTAATTTTATATTATCAACTAAATTAGATAACAATTAATAAAGACTGTATTTAAAAAATCCAGAAAGTCTATTTAAGAATACACAAGGATAGTAGATAAAAATGAGAAGCCCAAAAGAAGCACACTCTCAATCAATGGCCATAAAACTACCAGCTGATGAAATGGATGTGAGGGAAGTGTGGAAAGAACACTTGAAAATCTGTATAATATTAACATAATGAAAAGGTGATATTGAATGTGTGTGGTGATGGTACAAGAAAATATATTTTGGTATGAGTAATTAGCAAAAGGAGTAAGGTAGTGTGAAAATTTAGAAGAATGGTAAATCTGCAGTTATAAGATGAATACTTGTAAAATGATCCAAGAACGGAGCGAATGTGGTTGATGGATTGGAATTGTGAAATAAAAAGCGTTGTATGTAGGATAGTTTCCAAGGGATGAAGGAGAGCAGTCAATTAGTTAAAAAGCTTATATAAGGTCAATTGGAGATAAAGGGAAACTTAGGAATAAAAAGGGAATTAGTTTATTGAGTGTTGTATGAAGATATATGCTGGATTAGTCGAAAGAGAGTCTAGGACCTAGAGACTATTGTGAAAAACCAAGGTGCGTTTAGCAGGGTATGAGGATGTGGGATCAAAATCTTTACACGAAACCAAATAAGTGAGAAGATAAATGAGAAGCAATAATATTGTATTAGGTTTATGGATTGCAATATGTATAATATGATTAATAGGAAGCTCTATGCAGGTGTTAGTTATATACGCTATGGCAGGTATGGCTTCTGAATGGAATCAAAAGTATGTATGACTATAGTGAGGCGTGTGTAAGAATAAATGGGGTTAAAATAGGTTTTATATTTAAAAGCAGAGTGAGGCAGGATGTTATGTCTCCTTGGTCATTTGTATATGGATGGGTTATGAAAAATTAGAGTGGAGTGCAGAAATGGTGTTAGAATGATGGAATGGAGATGAGTGGAGTGCCCTACCTATTATATCAGACTGATTGTTATGTTGTGAATCGAAGGGAGTTTTAGAGGAATGTAGAATTGCATACAGTGTTAAAAAGGAGCGGGTTTGAAAGTAAATGTAGATAAGAGTAAGGTTATTGGTGTAAGGAGTACAGTCCTTGGTGGTTTAAGCTTATTAGAGTAGCAGCGTGAACAAGTGTCTGAGTTGAAATATTAGAGTATCTGTTGATAAAAAGGGAATGGAGATGCCAGAGTGTAGTAGAAAGTCGTAAATCAGAGGTGGCTGGGCAATTAAATTGTTGGTGGATGACAAAGGGACTAAGTCTTGAGTGCCCTAGGGTCTTACATGAGGGTATGTTGTTACTTGTGTTAATGCATAGTAGTGAGACCATGGTCTGGAATAAGAGGTATAGATCTAAAGTTCAATGTGTTCAGATGGAAAATCTTAGGGGCGTGTTAAGTGTGAAAAGAATTCATAAAATGAGGAATGAACATATTAGAGAGTTATGTGGTGTGATGAAAGGGGTAAATGAGAGAATAAATGAAAGTACATTGAGATGGTTTGGTCATGTAGAAAGAATGAATGAAAGTCAGTTGGTTAAGCGGATGTATATGGAAGTCATTCCTACCACCCTGCAGACTTCCTCGAACATGCGACTAGTGAAATTCGCATTTAAATCCGAAATAATCACCTGCAGAATTCCACAAAATGGAAATAGCTAGTGAATAAACACATTCAAAATTTCTCCTGAATTTATTTCTTTGAGAGACACAGTGAATAAGTACTTACTGTAGTGGTCAATTAATGTAAGTAGGTATTTGTATCCTCTCGCATTAGGTAATTTAAGAATATCCACATGGACTGCTTCAAACTTCTTGGTTACTTCTTTAAAGACACTGTAATTAGGACTTATACCTGGTACCATTTTATTTTTCTGACATGCTGAGCACATGCAGATAACATTTATTTTTTATGCATGTGCTGAAACATTCATTTTTTATGCAAAGGAGGGTTCTATTCACTGGTATTCGCTGATTACTTTCTGCACACTATTTTCAGACACAAAAACTCAAGAATAGTTTAATGAGACATCTACAATTAATTCTATCTCCTTTTTGTTATAAAAGAATTTGTTCTATTAACTTTAAAATTGTTTTCTCTTTCTTAGCCATCAGATTGCTAAGGTACTTATCACTGTTAGTTTTGTCTAATTTCTTTGAAGTCTAAATCTTTTAAAATGCGAGGCTAATATTTTTCCATTTTTATCAAATGTTAAATTTATTTGGCAGTTTCCAATATGGCCGCTTCAGCATGACTGCTGTTTAATTTAGTACGGAGATATCCATCGGAGCACCCTCATTCACTACCAAATTAATATTCGCCTATGTCAGAGGCTGTAATAGTAACAGCTGATCAAATTCATCTTTTTTCCTATTGAAACAAATTTTAAAATAATTTAATCTCTCAAATATATATATACTTGTTTAAGTACAACCATATGGACTGATAAATTTTTAATACCTATCAAAATGTCATCGAGATAAACATGTACACCAGGAATGCCTTGAAGTAATATTGATAAAAATTTCAAGAAAGAGCTCGAGTTTTTAAACCCCATGGGTAATTGCCTAAATGAGGAATTACCAAGCATTGTACTAATACTAAAATATTGTTGATCGGATTCAGCAATTGGCAAATGGTAGTAGGCGTTCGTCAAATCTAATTTACTATAAATTTTTGTCCCATGAAGCAAACTGAATATATCATTTATATTGGGCATAGCAAATAGCCACATCATTTTTAGCCACTGAATTAAGTTTTCTGAAATCACAGATGATTCTAACCCGGCCATCATTCTTAGCTAACAAAGATATTGGAAAGCTCCATTGTGATGGCGCTCTCTTTAAAGCTTTCACTTTTACTAAATGTAATAACGCGGTCTCTTTTTAGAATGCTTTCACTTGTTACTATGTAACTAACTCCCTCTTTGTTTTGTCAACACAGTTTTATACGTGGAATTGCAGTTTCAGGCTTTAGTTTTATGGGGGGACAGCTTTATTTAATGGTAGAAAGTTTGAATTTAGGAAGCTTTGATACATTTACCGGATGTTATATCGTTTTGTGCTTGTCTTGATCTCTACTAATATCTAGCTCAATACCAACCTATCATTCTCTAACCTCTTAACTTATTCGGCAGCTCTGTCAGGTTTCTCTCCCTCCCCCCAAATTCCTTTGACCAGTATATGTCGGACTCTAAACTTTTACAGTTGGTTTTCTCGAACATTAATAATTTTAACGGCAAATAAGAATTTACAAATAAATGTCAAAATTCATTTACAAGATTATTAATTATTGGTATTGTAGGGAATTAAGTCCCTAAAAAGGAGCCTTATTATTATTATTATTAATTATTTTTTTGTTATTCATTTTTTATTATTTTTATTATTATTTATTATTATTATTTATTATTATTATTTTTATATTTTATTATTATTATATTTATTTATCTATTATTATTCATATATTTATTTACTTATGTTTGGGCGATCCTGACATCAGCAATCTAACTTTGCAACTTTGCAACTGAAACGGACAGCGAGGCGGAGGGTTTCTCTATAGCCTCTCTTTTAATGAGTTGGTGAACCCCAAAGGGTGTTTACTTTGTTTTTTCTCACGCCACTCTTTTTCTTTTCTCGCTTTGCAGTCTTAGCTACTGAGGGTTCGATTCTGATTGTTGTATCTGGAACGCCTTCTTGTTGGGCTGATGATACACGCGCTCCTGGTCACACATCTGCTACAACCCCTTATGTTCCTTCAAGTTCAAGATACAATTTATAGTAGAAAGGAAAACACACAATCAGTATCATAGGGTTATTAAAACAATTCAGGAAGAAAGCGGTAGAAGGGTGAATAGATTCCTACCACGTTGCCTCCCCCGGGGCACAGTCAGACGTAAATGGCCAGTAAGTAGGATAGAGAGAAAGTACTAATCCTCCTGAGAATATGGACAGGACATTAAATCAACAATTAAGGTTGCAAGTAATCCATAATTTCTTGCGATGATGTTTCTTAATTAGTATATCGTAACCAATATTAGGGTCTTACGCCTCTTCTGTGAAACTTAGTTACGATATTTTCCAAAAAGGTGGGGGTAAAGAGTTTGCCATGCTTCTCTCCTCAGTTGTCGTCACTCTCCAGGCTACTTCCACCTCTTACTCACGACGTTACAATTATATAGGTGACTTTCGCCTCGTTTTCAGTTCTTAAAACAACTAACTCAGTGATTCGCTCTGGTGAATACTAACGTCCGCGGAGAAACCGCGGAAATTAAGAGAAATGCACAGAAGATCTGCATGAAGCGTGACTAAATAGTATAATATTAATAGCAGCCGAAGGTATAGCAAGTACTCGTTGCCCACCTATTGATATTAAAGGGGATAATGTCTATCATTTTATTTATTTTTAGTCATCACAAGTGAGGGGGCGGCACCGGGGTCTGGGCGTGGCAGGGGGCAAAAAGTCATTCAGATTAGAGTTATTTATTCTTTTCTCCGGCAATTCATGCGGGCCTCCTCAGCTCCATCCATTTTTGGTCCATATTCCTATTACCTTTTAAGAAGTTTCTGCATTTTTATTTATCCCGCGTCACTTCTTAACTCTGAATATTTAAGTAATTTTTTTTTTTTCCTCCCTCACACACTATTTGAAACTCACTCATTCTAGGTCCTGATTGTTCTAATATCTTTTATATTTTAATCAGAGTAATCAGATCCTCTCTGCACATTAGGATAATAATAATACTTCTACTACTAATATTTTAGCTACTAGACTCATAATAATAATAATGATAATAGCATATAATAATTTAATTAATAATAATAATAATATAACATAATAATAATAATAATTTCTATTAATATTTATAGTTAAATAAATTTTATTTAAAAAGAGTATTTCAAAAAATAAAAAAGTCGCTTCCCATTAAATGGGACTAATTCCCTATCATTACCTCTTTTTATCCCTATGCATTAGAGTTCTCTACTATCTTCTACAATATCACTACTCTATCTCTTCTTTCGGCCTCTCTCACTCATTCACACCCACACAGTCCGCGGGAAACCCTATTGTCTCAAACACAACAAATATGTTTTTTAATTGGAATCATAGTTGATATTTGTTCTTTCTTTTTTTATTTTTATATCTATAACGTAGGCGGGTTATAGCATATCAGAGGCGTATTTTGTACGGGTGCTGTTTTTGTTTGTTGTGGTTCCCGTTTTGGTGCATTACTGTTTTCATCTTTTTGAGGTACAAATATCACTTTAAATTATTGTCTCTTTCTTAATTTTTTTTTTTTTTTGTAGCCAGCAATCGGAGACATTTTAACCTTTCACTTCGCTGGTTTATTACTACGTTTTTAGTGTATCTTTTGTTCTCTCCTTCTTTACTTTCCCCTTCCCTTTTCTATTTCTCGACTTCAACACAATTATGCTGGTCAAAAAGTTTTCATTTTCTCTTTGTATTTGTTGTCTATGCTTGTACCCATTTCGCAGTGAAGTTCCCGTCTCAGGGCGTGCTCTTTTCTCTTCTCTTCGGAGTCAGGGTTGAGGCTCTTTCGCATAACGCGTCGACCCCTTTTGCCCCAAGAAGAATCGTTCTTATATTCCGATGTAGAGAATGGGAAATCGATAAGGCAGGGGAGCGAGACCTGGGTGGAATTTAGGAATCTCTAGGATATATTGGTTCTGTGCTCCAGAATGGAGGTCGACGTGGAGGCAATCATATCATTGAGCTCTCGGACCTTAAGTTGGGTGTCTGATTATTGGCGATGAATTTTTTGTTCGCAGTTTTTCGCTGGTGGTCCTGAGTGTCTCTTCTTCGCCCTGAAGTTGGTGAGAGGGTTATCTTTTTGGGTAACTTTCATACCTTGTCTGGTCTATCCATTGATCGCCGATATTGTAAAGGATTTGTATGTAAAATATCTTGTTTAATCAGGCATCTTTTGTATGGATTTCCGCTGGTATTCTGGCCTTTCCTATAGTGGCCTATGTGGCTCTCACTTTGTGTGTTGGCCTGAGCATTCAACTCTTGTTTGGCTGATTCTGCATGCTTCATTGTATCTTGCCTTGTCATAGAGTAGTGATGAATGATGGAGGAGGGGAATCTCACAGGTTCCCCCTTCTATTAGAAGACACGGAAATGGATTTGAATACGCGGCATTCTTTTTTCCGTTCCTCGGGTGGCTCTGAGTGGCTCTCACCTCGGAGTTGCATGAGAGGGTTACTCGCCTGGGATCGTTCCATATTGTTTTGTGATCCTGCACCAGCAGTCCTTTTCTCCTTTTGGGTGGTCTCTCATGTTGTCTTGCACGTTTGATGAAGTTGAGATTACCTCTGGTCACCCCATCTGACTAGCCGTTTATCACATTGAGGATAAAGTCTAGCATGGTGCGTTGCTGCAGCCCTAAAGTCATGAAACTGGAGGGTGGATATTTTTCGACCTCCTCTGGTAAATATTTTGTAAAAATATAATATTCTGTTTCTTAAAAAAAAAAAAAATAAAAAAGAAATAAGGGGCAAGAAAATTGTTTTCTACAAAAAGAAAAAAAAAAGGTGCCGGCACCAATACTTAAAGCTTCTAAAAGAAGCATGTATTAATTGAATACTACTCTGAGATTATTATCATTCGTTTTAATATTAAACGATATTTAAAGATTTTAAATAAACTAGCATATTAATATATTTATATATATATTTATTTAATTTTTTACTTTATATATTTATATTGGTTAAACATCAAGGGCACCATAACTAAGCTCTTATATTAAAAATTAAAAAAAAAGACGATATAAAAAAATAATAATTTTTTGATTGTAACATATTTTGTCCTATTTTGAGACAATTAGGGCCTTTCCCGCAAGACTGTGTTTGAGTGTGCAATCGCATTGTCGGGCCAGGAGAGAGTAGTGATATGTTTGTGATAGTATCAGTATGATCACATGCCCCAAAGGGGGTAATGGAGGAAATTAAGAACCTAAAAAGGACGCCTTTAATTATTATTATTATTGGGATATTTTATTGTTTATTATTGTTTCATATTATTATTTATTATTATTGATTTATTTGATTTTATTATTATTTATTTATCTTATGTATTTTATGTATTAAAAGTTTCCTATTTATTATTATTTATTTTATATTTAGTTTTATTACTTATTTAATTATCTATTTTTTATACATATGTATTAATTTTCCTTCATTTTATTTACTTTCGCCTATGTATTCACTATAATCTATTAATTTATGGTCTTGTATTTGGTCCCTTTGCTAACCAAGGCTGTTCTCTGCTTTTCCTAATTTTGCAGCGAGGTAACTATCACTCTGTATTTTACAATTCTAAAATATTCTTTTCGAATCAGAGTCAGGTCTTTTTATGGTGTCCTCTTCTAAAATTCAGTGTGTGGAGGCGGATTACTAAATAACCTCACAGCTGTGACGTCGCCGGTTCCTTTCTTTTTATATTCGTTTAATATTCTTTCTCTCTCCCCTTTCTTCCTTCCAGGTAGAGGGCCTTAAATTATAAGTGAGTGTTGGGAGAGTTGCAATATGTGGAACTTGCCCAACCTTTTGACTTGGATTAAATAATTGTAACTCTAATGAATGCATATTTTCTACGTTTCAACCCTGGAAGGTAGTGTATTTTTCCTTCATCCGTCGGTGGGTGGTTTTTTATCTGTTTCATCCTCTAAGGGCATTAATTAAATGTAACCCTGTTATTCTTTGTCTTCTATTTCATAATACCACGTGGCACGAGTACTTGGCTTCTTTGGCTTTCTTTTGATCATCGGCGTGCTTCTTACTTCTGCTCTTTCTTAGTCCCCCCTGTCAGATCTCCTCTGTGCATTTCTCTTGATTTCCGCGGTTTCTCTGCGGACGTTAGTATTCCCAGAGCGAATCACTGAGTGTTGTTTTAAACGAAATGGGAAAGCACCTTTATTGTCTCGTGTAGAGGGTGGGAGTGGCCTGGAGGGACACGACTTGTAGGGGCTGGCACTCCTTTCCCCCCTTTTTGAATATCAACTAAAGTTTCCAAGGGCGTAGCCCAAATAATGAAATAGTAATTTCTAATTAAAAACCTCATCGCAGAATTCTTTTACCTTGCCTAACCTCATGCCCTGATTTTAACATTCGTGTCCATATTCCTCAGGTTAGTCCCTTACTCTCTCTTTCCCCTCTCACTGCCTTTAGTCTTGCTGTGCTTGTGGTTGGGGATTTCTGATTCTCATTCGTGGGCTCTTGGGCCGTGGGGATCCCCAGGCGTCATAGGATTTTGGTATTCCCCCTCTATCCGCGCGTCCTTCCTTCTTCTTCCCTCGCTTTCGCTTCTTCCAATCTTTTTTTCAATCTATTACCTCTTTTACCCCTTTGTTTTCGTGTTTGGTTGTCCTTCTGATGGTGGCTGTGTGGTCCGAGTCTTGGGTAGTTGTTTTGGTTTTTTGGGTTTGGGACCTCTTTGGATGGAATACGTTGGAGGTGGGTTACCCTAGTATTGCCGTTCAGACCACTTGGTGTTGAACTCGGTCTCACCTGTAGTTCTGGCGCTACTCACCTACCATTTCTTTTCGTATACGTCCAACCCAGCTCAGCCCTGCTTCCGCATACCTCCCTCCATCTCCTATTTCACGCACAATTCTGAAACCTCCCTACCTGTTGTCTAACTGCCAGCGGGTGCGGGCCCTGTGACTCATAACTCATATCTCCTTCTGTCCGTCGGCTTCCAGCTTTCACCTCCACCTCCTAACGGCCCTTTTTTATATCCTCATAAGGTAGGCCCTGGGTCTTTCCATGACCTAGGACACTCCTCCCTCTTCCTTTCGGTGATTTACTTTCCCCGGCCCCCTGCTTTTCGTCTCACAGCTCTCTCCGCTAGTCGCTTGCTGCATTTGCCTGCCTCCGTCTTTTTTCTCCTATGTCCGTGGTTTCGCAAGACTGTCTTTTGCTCCTTGTCGTCGAGATTTCGTCTCGCCACTCCTCAGCATGTGATCACTCCTACACATTTGCCTGTCCTTCATAACCATTTTCATTTAGCCCTGCCTACACGATAAACTACATTTGTCTGTGGATAGGCTATGACCAACTTTCCTTTGAGTGTCCCGAAAATGTACACAGCCTTCAATCTTTACAACATTCGTCGTTATACAAATTTATCACAATTCTTTGTGTTTCTGTGTCGTTAACGTATTTAACTCGAAATTAATATTGAGAACAAATTTTTCAGGAAATGGCATTCCTGAAATACAAATAGGTCAATCTGGTTGTTAAAAATTCCATATGTTCTCTTTAAGCCTAAATCAATTTTTAACATTTGTCGGTTAGAAGAAAGCTTACCACTATTACCATGTATCATTAGCAGCTTTAATTTGATCAGATCAGGGGTTGGTTGGGGCTTATTTGGAGACGCTTATCACATCTTCGCTTGTTTCAACTTTTATTTCTCTCACGCGCGTTTTCGCTGTCATCCCCGATCGGTTTGGCGACTATAAGGATCAAATTTCTCAGTTTCACGCCCTTTGCTACCCCTTGAGTCGATACTAACGAACTTCTTGCTTTCCTACATTAACATCGTCTTTTCTCCTTATCACGCTGTCATATTCAATGTATTATCGCTAAGTCTTATCCTCTAGGAATTCACTCATTCCGTACCATTCTGCTGAAATTGAAGTAGCAGGGCCAATAAAAAGAGGAAAAAATGTGCTTCATTACAAATCGAAGTTCTCTCTCTCTCCATGTGTCATTTCCCGCAGTTTGATATTACACCCTTATATTTCTGCTCCGCCAGGACTCCTTCCATCCTATCTTCGCTAGGTTGTATCGTTGGCACTCTGTCCGCGTGTTTGTGAGCAATCAGATATGACGTATCTCTTCCCCTTCCAGACCTTCTCTCTCTATCTTCCGGCTACCTCTCCATCCGTCCTACTACTTTTCAATCTAGTAATCCAAGTTTTAAGATGTATTTCTTTTTCCTCTATTTACATCTTTCTTCTCTTTCTCTCTGTCTCCTCTCTTTTTTCTCTCTTTCTATTTCTTTATTCTATCTTTCTACTTTTTTTTTTACTCCTTCTTTCTACTTTCTTCTTTTTTTTCTTCTTTGAATATTTAACTTTCCGGTCTTTTTAATACTTTTTTTTCTTTCTCTCTTCTACGTTTCCTTCCGGTCTCGCGGGTTGGCGACTTTCTAGGTCTTCATTTTTTCCTTTCTGCGGTTTTTTTTTTTTTGTCCTCTGTCTCCAGCTTCCCTCTTCTGTTTCTTTCTCTTCTTCTTTTTCTTTCTGCGTTTGAGGTGTCCCTACCCCCCTCTCTTATTTTTCCACCGACCTCCATGTTTCTCTGTTCCGTTCCCTTTTCCGGTCCATACTTCTCCCCTTTCGGCTTTTCCCTTTGTTTGTCCCTTTGGATCAATTTCAGTCTTTTCATGTCTGTGTTTTTGCCCTTTCTCTCTTCACCCCTCGTCCCTCTCTCCTGCCCCTCCTCTCCCCCCCTTGGTTTGAACTTCTTGCTTTTCGTGGTGTTCTTTTTCCCCTGGTTTGTTTTTTTTGAATTCCATTTCTATATCTATCTTTCTCCTTTTCTCTACTTCTTCCTTTTCTCTATTTATGTACTTCTCAATTTTTCATTACTACATGAATAATTTTATATCTTATTATTATTATTGATCTCTCTTCTTTTTTCAATTTAAATTTACAATAACGTTCGTGGTCTATATAATCTTATATTTTTTTATTTTTATAGCTGTCCTTTATTTTTTTTTTTTTATTGTATTTATTTAGTTTTTTGTATTATTGGCTTCTTTTCTTTTTTATTGTTTATCTACTATTCAGTTTTCTTTTTTATGCATTATTTTTCTTGCTCTCCATTCACTTCAACCTTATATCTTTGAGATGTATGTCTTCAATTTATCTAGTATATTTTTAATTATTTGGTTTAAATTATATTATATAATTGGAGCTGGATATTAGACATTCCATGCTTATTCTCATTTATATTTATTATTTTATTTAGTTTTTTTATCTTTTTGCCGTATCTCCGCCGTATATTACATGGATCCTATCGGGCCGCCGTCACTTTTTTTACCTGCTGTACTAGTATTATTTTTATCGTTTATCTATTTTAGGATTTCGTCTATAGGCTTACACCCCTTTATTTATTTTTCTAGCCTCTATATCTTTCTTCTATCTGATTATATGACATAAATAATCTTGGATCCTGTGCCGAATTCGATTTTTAGATAGTTATTTAGTGGCTGTTTTTTGTTGTCGTATACCCACTTATTATTCCCTTTCCTTTTTTTATACTTTTGTGCGAGGCCGCCTTACATTATTATCACTCTATACACGCTTGTGACCCGTTTCCTCTACATTTTTTAACTCTGCTACTACCTGTGCTTTCTCTTTTTATCCCTCCTTTTGAGCTTCTCTTATCATTTCTATACTGCCTGCTACTTTTGGGGTATCTGTTGTTACAGATTCCTCTAACACGTTGTATCTTCTCAATTGTTGCAGCCTCTCTGCTTGCGCCTCTTCGTGCGTTGAGTCCATAGCCCTTACAATTCCGCATTGCGGCTTTCACAATGCGATGTCTATGGGTCTTGAGATAGGTTGGATATTTGCTGGTGGTCTTTTTTAGAACAGGCAACGTATGCTCAGGGGTCCAGCTTGCCTTCGCTATATACGGTGATGTCGGTATGCGCACCTTTGGGTCTTCACCTTCCTGTTTGGATTGCTTCTTACCTCGTTCTTATCCGCTCTCCTTTTTTTCTTTCTGTTGTTTAATACATTTCTTCTATATCTATGCATTAATATCTATGCTATCTTCTTAGCTTTGAGAGCTTTAAATTTGCTCGTTTTTGAATTAATAGAGGTACTCAGCATTTGATCTCTTCATCTCTTTTTATCTTCTTTCGAAAGTATCATCTTCAATGGGTTCAGATGAATCCCAATTCTCAGTCGCTGGTGCTTTTTGGTAGGGCTCATCCACGTATCAGTCATGAATGGTCTCCGTTGTTATTGCGCGTTTCTTTGTGCAGACTACTCAGTAGTTCGATTAAAATGGGATGACTACAGGATTTTAACATATTAGAGAAAATTGTGGTTGTACCTGAGTATCCCTGATTGAGTCCTGGTATTGACATTAAGTCTTATCTTCTAGAATATATCATTAAAACTCGCAAGAAGAGGAACGCGAAAGACAAACACAGTGGATGTTCCTTGCAGCATTGTGATAGTTAAATTCATGTTGAGTCCGTTGACTGATACAACAGGCATGACGGGAGTTGATATCGTACAATCACGGCATCCGTGTCGACGGAAAATATTGGTTATCCCAGAAGATGACGTGAGGTTGGTTGGCCTGCTCTATATGACGTGAGTCATTACATGTTTGTCCTCGTCCCGGTTGAGCATAGTGCTTGCTTACGTAACATCGTTAATCATCGAATGTTCTGTTATGGAGACCATGATATTAGATTACACAAATCGTGGAAAAAGTGGACCTTTTTTAGAACAAAGGGTCTCAGAAAATATTGAGGATTAGAAATGCACATTGGCTGGTGAAGATGGTAATGGGTTGTTCAAAAGGGGGTCTTTTGTTATGGGGGCACTGTCTTGATTGTTGCTTGGTGCCGTTTTCCGTCTATGAGGAAGAAGAAAGGTGCATAAACTATAGTCGTGAACCTTGGGGTGGTTTGGTGAGGGGTATGGGGTGATCTTTGTGAAGGCTTGGCTATTTTGCTGCGCGCGCCACCTAGCATGGGTTCAACCTGAGGCTTGGGCCGCGTATTACCCTGGGCCACGATATGGGACACTAACTGGTTGGCCTCGGGGGGGTTAACACATAGGGTGCGGATACTTCTCTACGTCTTCGCCGTAATGGTCTCCACTAAGTGAGGGCAGTTGTTGTCGGGTTCGCCGTCCGTCGGTGGTCTCCTCATGAAGGTTTTGCGGAAAGACTTGGACCTTCAGTGTCGTATAGGATTCCTGATAGTGGTCGCGACTGAGTTCTTCACTAAAAGGTATATCGGCTTCATTACGGAGGTATAGTATATATATATATTATAGGTTGCTAGCGGTGTCGTCGTCCGACATAGACCTTATTCTTCCCGAGGCGTTTTCCTTTTTCCTTGGACGTTATTATGGATGAGGTGATAGTGCTCGTATTAGTACTGGCTCCCACATTGAGTGGGGCGGAGTTGATTGGGGTACGTTCTAACTTATTTATTATTTTTTTTCCTCTCTATATATTTCATCACAGTATATATATATAATAGCTATATATATATATATTATAATATATATATATCAGCTTGACGTTGGGCCGTTCTTTCCAGATATTCCTACGTCATAATTACCCGGTTCTCCCTTAGCAGTACCACGTCCGGTCTCTTACGTTTTATTTGCGTTTTTCTTGGTCGGTAGTTATATTCTTTTTTTCTTATCTCCTTAATAGCTTAGCTTGGATCACTTGGCTAGTGACCGTGACTTCCCCTTTTATATTTAATATATACACCTTTATACACTACTCTTCTTGGTATGAGTATTCGTCACTCCACAGTATAATATTTTGTTCTCATTGTAATAATGTCTATAAGAATTATACTGGCTCTCATTACTCATCAATTATATACTTTCTTATATATATGGGCTTATACGTCCTCAGAACATATTTACATATGCATATTCTTGTCACTTATCAGTTAATCTCTCTTTCCATTATCATTATTTAACCCAGCATAGAATAAGACAATAAGTGCCTTTTAGGCGTGAGAAAATTTTTTAAAATTGGCTTACATAAAAAGTTCTCTTAGATATTTATCATAAAATTATTTAATAATTCTCTGTCATTTTTATTAATATATTAAATCACTAATAACATAAAAAAAATATTTTCATAAAAGAATAATTATATGTTTTAAATTAAATGAAAATATAGACCACTTAATTTAAATAAATCATAATATATTTATCTATTAATAAAAAATAAAATAAGATAAGTTATATATATAACAAAATTTTTTGTATTATTTATTTTATAATCTTTTAAGTTTTTTAGGTTAGCTTATTTTAATTTAATGGTTTGATTTTAAATAAAATAAGAATAGTTTTAACTTTTATATATATAATTGAATATAACAAAGCACAATATTATAATATAATATATATTATATATATAGTGTATATGAAGTTATTTATTGCCAAATATTTAATTATTTTTGGATCAGTTTAGTTTTATGATTTTAAATGCTAATTTATAATATTTCATATTATCTATTTTTATATTTTATCTTATATTTATATTTATATAATTTAATTATATTATTCTTATATATTTTATCTTATTATTTTATATTATATTATATACTATTTATTACTATATTATAATAATATATTATATATTACATATCTTAATATTATTATCTATATATTCATCTATATATTTTCTCTTTATCATCTATTATAATTTATTTATATGGATATCTATTTATCTAGTACTATTCTATTGGCAGACGCCATAAAAATAAATTTCGGTGTGTGTTCTTTATTTAGAGATTATAGCTATATTCATACTATTCTATATATCTTCTCTTCTTTATCTCTCTTATCTCTCTTCTATATATCTATTGATTCTTCTTATCCTATTCTATTCTATTTCGGCGAAGATCCAGTTGCAGCTTTTGGGGAAGGTGTGAGTTCTTAGATTTATAAGAATTACATATATATTTCTATCATTCTTATTATTATCTATATTATTATACTTTCATCTCATCTCTTCTCTATTCTCTCTTATATTTCATATCTATTTTATATTTATCTTTTTATATTCTTATCTTTATATCTCTATCTCTCTCTCTTTTGCTCTATTATTAATCTCTTTATATCTCTCTCTTACTTTTAATTATCTCTATTTTATCTTACTCTCTCTACTCTCTATCTCTACTCTTCTCTTCTATTATCTATTTATTTACTATCTTCATAGGGTTGGGGTACCATGTTTTTTATTCCCCTACACCCCACCAATTAGGGGATTTTTTTACCATCCTACCATCACCTATTAGGTTTTTTATTGGTTTTTCTTCTATTTTGGGGCGGGTTTTCCTGTAGTTATTTTTCCTTAGGTTTTCTTTAATAACTAGGCTTTTAACGAAGGTATGCCACTTACCTCCTCGGCTAACTGTTTCTAATATCTCTCACTGTGCTCTAACCTACTCTTTAACCTTCTTATACTTTTTTTTACGACTATCTTATCTTTCAATTTTTTTTGCTACTACAGTCCCGCTGTTTTACATCTTACTTTCTTTTTGGTTTTATCTCACCTTCTCAGTTCCTAGCGGGTCTCTTATTCTATCACCGATTCTCTGCCCCGGTATCTATACTATACTATTATTTTTTTACCACCCCCCCCACCTCACCGTGCCTAACGGCCAGTTTTTTCGTTCTGCGCAAATACTTCTGTCATTTCTTTATTTTCTATATTTTTTCTCTATTCTCTTACTTATATATATATATATCATCATATATTCTTGATACTTATTATTATTCTTTCTTTCTTCTATATTTATCTTCTCTTCATCTCTCTCCGCGCGCGGAGGCGCGCGGCTGAGGCGCCGCAGGCGACGCGTTCCTCCTTGACGTTGCCCACCTGATTTTTTACCTTACTTTTACCCCTCACTTTTTCACTTGCTTTCAGTATGTTTCTTCTTTCTCTGTTTTCTGTGATGGGCTTGCTCCTCTTCCCCTTCGTCATTAGCTATGACAGTTGCTGTGCATCGTTTACTTTTAATATTCTACTTTCTTCATTTTATTCTTTGCAAGTAATGTTTTGTTGATGGGTCCTGGCTTAGGCAACGTATATATTATATAAAGGTATAACGGCCTCAATGCATAGGTCTTTTTGCCTGGCGGCGTTATTTGCACTATTCTTCATTTCTACCTGGCTCCACCTTGGTCTTATATTTTACTTCTATTCTTGCTTTGCACTCTACCTTACCTCTGGAGTCTTTATGCGGTGCTATTTTTTGGTTACTTGCCTTAGTGTGAGCCTTTGTTACCTAGTATAGCCTGTGCTCTCCTTTTTATCCTCTTGCTCATCTTGTCTTTTTAAGTGGGTGGCTTCTGTATTCTTCTCTGTTCCTCTTTTTCCACAACTTACTCACTCTCTGTTAAGCGTCCTTGCTTATTTTTGGTTTCTTGCTGTTGGACCTCCACGCTTGCGTATTTTATTCTACCTTTTGCCATTGGTACCTCGGCTGGGTCCCCCTGCTTCTACTTGTCTCACCTACCTTATTGATTTTTCCCCTGTTACTTTCTCTTTCTATTCTCTCTTTTTCTTTCTCTCTTTTCTTTATATCTTCATCTATATCTTTATCTATTTTGATTATCAGTTATTATCTTATTATTATGTAGTATTCTTATATCATATTATTCTTTCATATTATTATTTATCTTATTAGTATTCCTATTTGTAAATATTTTTTGTTTATTTCTTTTCTATGTATATCTTTCTTTTCTCTTTTATCTTTATTTTATTTTTCTTCTTATTATGGTATTATAATATAAATATAATCTCTTAAACTTACTTATTATTTATTTTTTATCTTTCTTTTATTATTTATCTCTTATTGTCTCTATTCCTTTATTATTTATATTATTCTCTTTCTATATATATATTTATATTCTTCTTCTTTTATCAAAGCTTCTATATAATATCTTTTCTCTATCTTTACTTTTCATCTTCTCCCCTCTCATCTACTTACAGCCTCGCATTTTTTTCTATGCTTTCGTTATTTTCGGGATTAGCCCTAGCGCCCTCTTCAACATGCTTCCGACCCTCATTCATTTTATTTTTCCCTTTTTTGTCTGGTTTATTTCTGGTCTTACCTTGGTTTTTCTGTGTTTAATCAATGTTCCTCACCCTGTTTTCACCACCTGGTTTCCCTCTACCTATTACTACCTATCTATCTATATACCTTACTTTTCTTTCTTCTATATTTATATCTTTCTCTCTTACTTTCTTTTATTCTCCTCTTTCCGTTGTTTTCACATTAATTATTATTTTATTATATTTCTATCATATCTCAACTTTTTCATATTTTATTTCTTCATATAAATTATTATTAATCTTATTTTTATAACTTCTTTTATATTTTTTTCTATTTAATAACTTCTATTATTATCTCTTTTAATATTAGTATATGCATTCAACTTCTTCGTTCATCTTCTACAATTCTCTATCTCTTTATCTTTCTCTTCTATCTTCTATATCTTATTTGCTTTTCCATCTTCGTTAGCAATCATCTTTTTATCTCACTTCTTCCATATTTCGTATGCTAATTTCTCTCTATTCTCTCTTCTGCGTCTCCGCATATGTACTCTTTTTCTCTTCTTTCTCTCCGTTCTCTTTTCAACGTTTCTCTCTCTTCTCTCTCTATCTTTCTCTCTTTCTGATTCTTTTCTTCATATTTTTCTCTTAGCATCTGCGATCTTGAAAACTGGACGTGCTTCCATTAATATATACCATGTCATATACATATCCTTATGGGTAAATATTCGGTCTTCTCTCAAAATCAGTTGTTTTTTTTGTTGTTCATCTATCTCTACTGCCAACTTTTTCATAATATTGTTATCAGCCATATACTCACGTTGGACATAGTTCTTATTCTTTTAATCATATTCTAGACTTATATCATTTCCCCAATCTTTTTATTCTCTATTTTGTTATTATGTTCTTTTGTTCTTCAATCTTATTTTATGTATATTCTTTTTCCTTTTTTTGGTGGTGACCCTTCCCGCATTTGGTTCCTAGTGTATATTAGTTCGTTACTTTTTCGTTCACTATTATTCGTCTACAGGGGGCTTATCGAGATTCATTTTACGACCCGAATCACCGGGTCTCTTCTCGCAAGCAGTTCAACTATTTATCCCCCCCCTCACTCTCGCTTGTCTCCGTTCCCTGTTCCTTTACGCGCGTTTTCCTCTCTCGTTTTTTACCGCTTTTACCTATGTATTCGTATGGTTTTCCGCTCGGCAGCTCCCAACTTTGTATTTTTTTCTCCCTTTTTCAGCTCCTTTCCTTGTTTTGCAATGATATTTTCTCCTTTTCTCGGTTTTTCCCGTTTCGTAATGTTTCTTCCCGGGTCTGGCATCCCGCCCGCGATTTTGCGGTGACTGTGTTCCGTTGTGATCCACCTCCGTTTCACATCTTTCTTTATGTCTTCTTGCCTTTTCTGCTTCCGTGTTGTCCCGCTCCCACTGTCCAACTTATTACGCCCCGAGCCGCTTGTCCCTTCTTCACTCTGCCTTTAATCTCGTCACATTGTCTTTCTTCTCGGCCATTTTGACCTACTGTGCACCTTTTCGTTTGTTTGACGATCATTTGGATCTATTCTTTCTTTTTGGTCGTCGTCTGGTCTTTTGGTGTTCCGTGTCTCACTGGCTGTCATCTTTTTCTCTTCCCGTTTTAGTGGTTTAGGTCTGTCTTTTAAGGAGACCTGGCAGCCTTGCGTACGGCTGGCGCTTGCTCTGTTCCGCTCAGCGCCTTTGGGCCGGGTCTAAAGTCCTGCTCCATTCTGCTTCTCCGCTTTCTCTTCCTCTTCTTGTGTCTGTGCTTTCACTATTTGTTACTAGATTTTTTTCTCCATGGGTCGTCTACCCTCGAGCGTCTGTTTGGGGTCGCCTCCTTTTTTTTACTGTCAGGTGCGTTTTGGTTTGTCTTCATCTCGCTCTTCCTTCTTTTCCATTTTTTCAACTTAACTGCATGCTATTGCCTTGGTCTGCTCCCATCTCCTCTCTCCCGTATCACTCCGATGCTCGCTTCATTCTAACCATCCATTATGCCACTTTCTTTAGTCTCCACACCTTTTTGTTTTAGCCTCTTTTGTAGGTATGATAAATAGTTTCCTTTCTACTTGATTGCTGTCTTTACCTAAAGGATTTTCAGCACAATCTTTTTGGGTGTCTTATTCCCTTTTTCTTTTCCCTAAATACTCTCTCTCTTCTTTCTTCTCTTCCCCTTCTCACTTTCCTCCTTTCGTTGGCTAGTTCTTATGGTCTTCCGTTGACCTACTCCCTCTTGAGCCTTCCAGCTTATACCCCGCTGTCTTGGCTGTTTCAATTTCCCTTTGGTCTGAGTTTGGTATTATTTATTCCCCGGTTGCTGGTGAGGCCATCCCTTACGCCCTGGGCAGTAAAGTTTTTATTGTTTCGCCTGCCGCCTTTTCCATCTTATCTTTATTTCTTACGTTTTCCATCTCTCGTTTTCCGGGTTCCATACAATATCCTGTGCAATTGTTCTGTCGTTCTCTTGTTCATCACTTCCTGGGGGGCTCCTGGTTTCTCCCGGCTTTGGCATGGGATGCGAAAAGTACCACCGTCCCCCGCTTCTCCTGTTTTTTTTCCGTTTCCTATTTGACTTTTCTTTGCGGGGCGCCCTTAGCGGGTACATAAGTTTATGCTCATCTTCTATCGTTCTCGCTCGAGGCGGCGGTGTTGTTCGAGGGCCTTACTTCCCCACTTCGAGTAGGATACCAATCCCATTTCCGCAAAAACGTCCTAGTCACCTCCCGGGGTTGTGTTATTCTGCGCACGCTTTTTCTGCTCTTGGTCTCCCGGCTCGTTTGCTGCGGGTGTTTCCTTTTTCTTTCTTCTCCCTCTGTGGTTACTAGTGGCAGTTCTATCCTTCTTTCGTTTCTTGTGTTTTCGTCTTTTTTTCTTCCTAGTTATTCACGCCTTGCGATCATCTGGTTCCTTATGACTGTCGTACTTTCGCGCTCATGCCGGCTTGTCTCATTAATTGAGCGATGTGGCCACTCCTCAGTTTGTGGGCGGATCTGCGTGCGTGGTTGGTGCCCTGTCACCCCCCCTGCTCGCCGTTCCGTTACACGCATTGACGTGTATTTACCTCTGTCCCTTCTTGTCCTCGTCACGCTTTTGCTTCCGTTGTGCCGTTATTTTTTTTGTTCCCGCGCTATTAGTCTTTTCGTATAGAGGTTGCCTTTCATCTCCTTCAGGGGCCCCTTTGTATTTCTCTCACTTATTTTTCTCTCGTTTCTTATTCGATCTCTATATCTTTGATCTTATCTTATTCTTTTACTCTTTTCTCAACATCTAGTTTTTATTAAATTATCATAATTTATCTTTCTCTTTTTTCTCTTCTTTTCTTCTTCTTCTTATTCTTCTCTTCTCTTTCTCTTTCTCTTTTTTTTCTCTGGTCTTTTTTCTTTTTTTCTCTCCTCTCGCTTCTTCACATGGTATCATCATTTCGTACTCATATCTCTTCTCTATTTTTATTCTTAATGTTCGTTTAATTCTTTCACTCATTTTAAATCTTCTCTCTCTTTGGAAATTCGTGTGATTTCTCTCTCTTTCTCTCTATGTCACTCTTTATCTCTTTTTTTCCTCCTACGTTATATATATATTTCATTTTCTACTTTTTTTATTTCTCTCTCTTCATATATAAAATAGTCTCTGCTAGTTCTTGTTTCTCAGTCTCTCAATTTCGTCGTATCTCTTAGATTTATATCTAGCGTATATTATGTTTTATTTTTCTCTCTCAATTCTTTATGTATTCACTTTTTCTCTTTATAACTCTTATATTATTCTAATATTCTCTGATACTTCAATCTTTTTTATTGTACTTTCTACTTTCTACGATTACACTATTTTCTTAAGTTGGGTGTTGGGTTTCTTAGCCCCCAGGGTTCTAGTGGCAGTGCCTCTGGTTTCCCTTGGCGACCACCATCTCTGTGGTTTGGGCTTTTGGGCCTTATTTTCTCTTCGGTCTTCCCTTCCGCTTTTGGTCACTTTTCCTTCTCAGGCTATAGCTTTGTTTGTGTCATATCACTTCATCAGTTATTTTCCTTTTTCTTCCCCTTCCCTTTTCTTCCCCTATGTCTCCGTGTCCTCGCCCTATTCTTTTATCATTGTGCCCGTTATTATTCCGGTCATTCTTTTTTTCCCCCTGGTTTGAAATAGCTCTCCATGCTTAGCGTGCCTATTCGTTTGTCCGTGCTCTCTTAGTTTTACTGTTCTCCACGCTAGATACTCTATCTTGTTAAATATTTTAAGGTATAGTATCAGTCTTTTTTTTTCATTTATGATTTTTATGTTCGCTATTTTGTCTTCTTGGTGGGCGTTTTTCCCCACGCCGTTCTATCCCTTGGCGCCGAGCCTCTTCTCATATTACTGTAAATTTTCTCTTTTCATCTTATTATGGGTCTCCTTCTCATTTAGTCTTGCAAATTTCATATATTCCTCTTTCTCATCATTCTCTACTTATTACATTATATGTGCTGCTTTATTAACTGATTTCGAAGAGTCTCTCTATTATTTGTCCTTTAAGTCTCTTATTCTTTCTCTCTATTTCTGTCTCTTCTTTGTTCATCAAGCTTCTATCTATTCTCTCTTTGTTCTTATGATTCTAAAGCTTTCTTGTATTATAAGAATCAATGTTACGCTATTTTTTCTGTTATTTTTATCTCTCTCTTCTTTTTTTCTACTGTAATTATATATTACATTATTTATTATTCTCTAATTATCTTCATCAAAATAGTTTTATAACGTTTTTTCTTATCTTGCGGTTTTTTGGTAATTTTCTATCTTTTTTGTAATTTCTATCATTTTTACTTCTTTTTTTTTCTTTTTCAGAGTCTCTCATATTAACATTTTATTATATTTCATTATAAATAAGCGTCTCTCTTTTTCTTTTGTTTTATTTCCGATCTATTCTCCAGATTCGTCTATCTCTAAAAGTCTCTCATCTTAATGTCTATCTTACTTTCTATTTTTTTCTACAAAGTGTTATTTATGCGTATATGACCTGTTTATCGATTTGTTCTCCCATTACTTTTAATCTCTTCTCTCTATTTCTTCTCTCTCTTTATTTTATTCTTTTTCTTTTTTCTTTTTGGTGGATGGGATGGCCGGTTCCCGGGGGCTGGTTACTTTTCGCCCCTCCTTGGGTTTGCACTTTTGGTTCACTGTTTCCTACCCTTTCCGAGACTTTCCTCATCCCGCCTTTTGTCCTTTTCTCCATCTCTGTGCTTCCATTTATACGTTTTTCCTTTTTCTCCCCTTTTCCCCTTTTTTCTTCTCTCCCGTCTCCATCTTTTTTTTCCCTCATTTCCTTCGTCTTCTTTCCCTTTTTCTCCCCCCCTTGTTTTCTTTTTTTGGTGGGTTTTGGTCTTTTTGGTGGACCTCCACCCTTAATCGGACGGTACGGGCGTCAGGTTACAGGCAGTATCTTTGGGGCCTACTATTCTTACTTAGTCGTGCATATCTTTGATTTCTGTTCTGTTGTATGCTCTTTCGTTTCTTTTTGGGTGTCTTCCTTCTCCCGTGTTTACTCTATAATTCCTGCCCCTATTCTTCTAATTCTCGCCGCTCAGCTTACCTTCTCTCTGTTTTCCTTCACTTCCGCATGTGTCGCTTGACGGAGTTCTCTGGTCCTGTTCAAGTCTGTAGATGCTCTTCCCCCTCCTCTGCCCTTACTCTACCTTTTTTTCCGTCCTCTGGTCACTCTAAGTTTCTTCCCCATCGCCAGTCCTATTTCCGCCCTCCCTTTTTCCATAACTTATGATATCTGAAGCTTGCCTGTCAGCTACTGACGCCACTGTCCCTCACCCACGTTGTCTATGTCTCCCGTCCTGCTGGCCTTGCCACTCACTACTACTTTTCTGATACACCACTACAACTGTGCGGCTAACCTGCTCCTTACCATCGTTCCCTTCTACCTCCGTGGCGCTCTGCTATGGACCCCACGCTATCACTTACTCTCTGACTCTTATTATCTATACCTATAGTAACTCTCCTATTTTTGACCTTTCTGCTCGACTGCACCACTCACCCGACTACTTTCCACTCATTCCTATATACTCCTCCTGCCACTCATCATGTACCCGACATACGTTTTGGCTTTCACTACTATTGCTATTTTTCATCGGGATTTCTCTCTTAGCTTATTCACTACCACTCATAGCTATCTACACCACGTACTAACCCTCTGCATAGTTGACCCTTACAGGTTCCATCTTCTCTAGATTTCTATACTACCGCTCACTTCTCTCAAACTGCCCTTCGTTGCACCGCCACTCCTCAGTCTTTCTTTCCTGACTACAAGTCTTCGGTTTCGTTACTTTTCCTCGCCACCCTCTTTTCTTTTCTCCTTTTACCGCGTGTGAGTTCTCCGGGTCCCCTTTCTTCTCCCGTCTCCCTCCCGTCAACAAATAATTCCTCACTCCCTATTTCCTTTAAACCTTAGTAGTGTTCATCTTGTCCTTCTCTTATCCTCCAATACAAGACATTTTCCCTTCCCTCCTCCTCTTCCCTGTGCCGTGCTCCTATTCTACATACTTCCACCTATTTTCCCTTTTCACATTAAAGCATTCCTCTCGCCCACGTGCATAAATAAATTTAGGTAATAATTCGTTCTCTCCTTAGGAGTTCAGGCTTGTGCTCTTGGCCTGCTTTCTCCTTTGCTCCTAAGCCTGGCATGTGGCCATGACTGCCCCTATTCCTCTAATCTCAGTTCTGCGTCGGTCTGCATGTGCTGGTTCCTCTACACCAGTTCGTCTCTTCCTCCGTTCTAGCTTCCCGTCCAGTTTCTGTCTCTCTTCCCTCTCATCCTTCCCCCCTGAGACTTCACACCCTCTTCCCCTACTCAGTGTTCTCCTCTCCCTCCGTCTTTCCCCTATGCTCTGCTCCCTTCCATTCTCAACTTAACCACGGCATCTATCAACTCATATAATTCTGTCCAAGTTTGGTCTCCCTCTCAACTTAACTCCAGAGGCTTACATTCTCTTATTTTAACGCCTACCTTCACTTGTTCTCCATCTCTGTCTATTCCCTTCACTATATGGATTAATTGATCTTATATGGTTCCCCGTCACTCCCTGCCCCAATATTTCTCACTCGTCCCCTGCGCCGTCCCTGACCTCACGTGTATCATAGTTCTCTGCCCGTATAGGCGTGTATATTGTGGGCCTTTGCCTCACTTATTATCATATTTTTCACCGTACACACTCCTGCAACTTTTACTGACTCCTGCCCGCTGTGCTTCCCGGCTCCTCGAGTATTGATGCTTAGGCGGGTGTCGTGTGGCATCTTTGCTACAGCTGCGCTTGCATAATCGCCTCACTTTTCTCTCTTGAGAATACCGTCTTTCGTGGCATTCTCGTCACTTCTATACATGGTGGGCCGGCCGGCCCCATTTCGTTTTGGCCATCGTTTCATTTAATGAAACTTTGCAGCCTGTTCTCATACCTTCTGTACGGCTGTTCAGCTCGTTGGCCTCTGTCGCTATTTCTCAATCAATCTTGCGGGTGGGCGCACCTCACAATTGCGTGGCTTGTTTCCTTGACACCGACTCTGGCACCCCCAGGTTCGGCATGCCGATGTGATGACTTGCGCTTATTTCGGTTCATTGTATTAATGCTATTCTTCCTGACCGTTTGCCGCGAGTATAGTTAGCTTGTTTGCACAGCCTTTTGTTTGGCGGGCTTCTTTTCGCTGCACGCATTGCATGCGCCTCACCTTCGCATTACGTCTTGAAGACTTTCTCTCCGCATGCACGCCACTCTCTTGTCTGGCGATACGTCTATTTCGCTTTTGCAACTTCTGATCACTCGCACGTTAGCTGTGCACTGGCGTTTTTCGCATTCTCGTTACACCTCCCACTCACTTTCTTGGCCCACGTGTATTCCACCGGGTTCCTTTACTTTGTCTGCGTTTTGTCTGGCTGTCCGGAGACTATTCCCCCATCTTTAGGGCCCGCTTAGACGCCCCGTGCCCATTGCTGCTCTGCATTATACTTTTGAGTCTGCAGCGCTATGTCCTGCGTTTGTAGTCAAGCGTGTCCTCGCGAACTCGTATCTTTTTGTGTGCTTTCCACCCGCCTCTTGGCGCAGGTCTCATAGTTGATTGGGATTGCTTGCTTCTATGTCCAGTTTTTCCCTCTTTGCGCTCGCGGCTCTTACTTGCGTGCTCTTCCTCTCAGGTAGGAGTGCAGATCGGTTATTTCGCGGTTGCGTTTCCTTTCGCGCGGAGCCCGTATATTGACGGCTGGGCGGATAGTTTTGCGTCATCTCCATTTGCGTTTTTTCGTTTCTCTTTTTTGTTTTTCTTCTTCTTCTGAGTAATTTCTATATCATTTTTCTATTTTTCTAATCTTTTAATATTCTTCTGCACCTTTTTTTGTTTTTTTTAAATCTCTCTCTCGCTCCATCTATGTTTCTGACTAGTGGCGTTAACGTTCTCATGGTGGAATGGGTAAGGGGCCGAGATTGGGTGGGGAGAGTGCTCGAGTTGGGTTACAACGCACGCTAATAGGCGCCGGTTCATTTCTTATCTCTTTTCTTTTTTTTGTATATTTAATTTTAAATTTCATATTATCTTCTATCTCCACTATCTTCTCTTTTATCTACACTGAGAGTCCTTGTGGCTTGCTCTGACCTTCACTTATTTCGCTAGCGCCTCCGCACTTATCACGGTAGTTGATTATTTCTCTTCCGCTCGCCTTTCGCGATTGCTCCCGATCACTCTCCTACACTCTAAACTGTGCTGAGCCTTTATGTCCGTCCTTTGTATTTCGTTTTTCATTCAGCCTTTCTTCCTTTGGTTTTTTTCTCCCACCTCTTTCTCATCTTTCCGCCATCTCATTTCGGCGCCGTCCGTAGCGCTCTGTGTGTGGGGCCGCATAGGTTTCTCCGTAGGTTTGTTGTCTTGCACATCTCGCAGGCTCCTCCGGGACGTGGTCGTTTCTTCACTGCTGCCTATCCACCTCTCTCTTGTGGCATGTAATGGTTGTCTTGGTTAGGTCGTTGCTCTGCTTCTTGTCTCTTAGCGAACTTCTCTGCATGTTGGGTCCTACTGGCGGTGATCAGACGCTCCTGCTCAGGAGCGCGGCGCGATGTGAGTGGGTGTTTCCCTGGCCCCTTGATTTTTATTTGGCATGTGCCTGCTCGCAAACGATTGCCCGGCCGGAGGCGCCTTGGTGTGTAGTATAGTGCCTGTGGTGTGTGTGGCGTGGCCACGGCCGACAGGGGGCGCGCGCGTTCCGCTCTCTTAGCTGGCGATTAATGTTGTATTTTGTTTGTGTGCGCTAAGCTTCTCAGTGGTTCATATTACGTTTGCGTGCAGCAGTGGTTCTGTTTCGGCTCCTCGTGCCCCAAGCTACTAAAGCTCCTAATCTGTACTCTCTGGGTTGTGTTTTGGGTCGGGCCCCTCGCAAAATTTAAAACTGTAACATAATAGTAAGATTCTAAAGTTGTAAATATAAATCGAGAACTCAAACTTATAACGTACAATTTCGTAAGCTAATGTCAATTAAAAAGATCATCCTCTCTATTTATGTGACAGAGTATCCAACAATGCCTCAGCGTAATAAAAACGCTGCCAAAGGATAAACATCTGTCATCATTGTGGGAGGTTTGGGTCCTGTCCTGAAATGTATGGTAATAAAACATAAATAAGATTTAATTGTTTTAAGTGTAAAGCTGATTCCATATAACAGTTTTTGTGTCCCACATGCATCATCCCCAATGAGCAGATCGAGTCTGTTAGCTCCTATATGTATCGTTTTGTTTCCAACAAAAATGTGGATAAGTGTATTTGTTGCCACGGAATGCTTCCTTTCCGAAACTTGAAGGCAACAAAAGGGTTACAGTAAGAGGAGCAATAGATACATGTAGTCAACGCTTTCATATTCTAGAAAATGGCCATGACGAGTTTAATAATAATTTTGATCAATTTTACAATTGAATTAGAGTACATTTCACTTTCATCACCCACCCTCCGTCGCCCCCCCCACACCAGAACAGCGAATTTCGCAATTGTTATTGGTTTACAATTTAATGATCGTGAAGTTTTTAGCATGCCTTTCCTCATTGACAATGATTTAAATTATTATAGACTTCACGGCATGTAAAGCGTTGAAAATTTTAAAAAGAAAAAATGGTATTCCTTTAGCTGAATTCTTTTTTTACTAACGTGGAGACCATCGAATGTTGACATAGATTGTTTATTAGGCACAGACGTTATTCAATTTCTTCCTTCTTTTTACTTTAGTTAAATATAATGTTCTGGAAGTGTTTTAAAATGCACAATAAGTTTATACCTATAGGTGAATGTTCAAAATTTTTTAACCGTCCCATCACTATATATATATATATAGTGGCAGTGATATGCAGTTCTCAATTGATCGAGAAGAGGAGGAGTCTGCTTTAGTAAAAGATGCCATTGTAAATTTGTAATTTTAAATCCTATTAAAAGTTATTTTCACCCCTTTTGATAATATTTTATGATTCTGAAGTAGAACATGGACTTGAATATTTGTTGTCCATGGGGAGTGTTGGTATTCCTACTAAAGAGATAATGATCTGGCCTCTTATGTGAGATCATGATTAAAAATTTAGAATTAAGATATTTCTTTCCAGGATGGCGATTATTATGTCAAACTTCCTTGGATAAAGAAAAATTCAAAATGTTGTTCTTTAAATTTTGATATTTCTTTGAAGAGTATTGAATAGAGTCTATTCTTCTCTTTAGCAAAAAGGACTTGTTAGAAAGTTATAATACATATTTTTTTTCTCATATTTTGCACTGATGATAATATAATTGAAATTGTATATTCCTAATTTAAGAGATGTGATTATATATTTATCCCTCACAGACCTATAATAAGAAGTGAGGAGCAGATCACAACCAAGATAAGACCTGTCTTTAATTGCTCTTTTAAAATATCTAAAGA
>JABUQX010126854.1:17500-25000 GCA_015478945.1 Trachelipus rathkii | reverse complement strand
TGTGTTTTCATTGTATTGGATATTTTCTGGAAATGGAAAAGCTAACAGATTATTTTTCACGTAGCGTTGGTGATGATAGTAAAAGACGTAGGCTCGATACAAGTTCTTCACAAGAGCATGTGTCTTCGAGCAGTGAACTTGCGAAAAACGAAACTTCCGACAAGTGCGTCACAAACGTCTTGCCAGATTGCTGGACACTTTCGCAAAAAAAAAAAAGATTTTTGCATAAAGTATTCGTGGTTGTTCGTTGAAAATGGAAAATTAGGATGTAGTACGTGTAAAAATATTGGGATTTTAAGTGTTCATAAGAAAAAAGGAATGAAAATTTCTAAAGAATGGGAAAATGGTGAGATAACTAGCTATGGCGACACGAAAGAGAAACAACAAACTTCTTTACGAAAGAAAATGTATGACCACAAGGAAAGTGCTGCGCATAAAGCAGCAGAAATTGTTCTATCAGACAGTTGAAAACAATTTAAAAAATAATTTTGAAACAGCGTTCTCAAGAAAAGGAAGCTACTGAGAAGATATTTCGTACTGCATATAAGGTTGTTAAAGAAAATCAGTCGTTTAACAATTTTGAAACAGAAATTGATTTACAGGAACTGAATGGTCTTGAAATGGGTCACATTTTACACTCAGACAAAGCATGTGCTAACATAGCAATGCACATAAGTAAAGAAATGAAAAAAACTTGTGAATGAATTAATTCAAAGTGACACAAAAATCGGATTGATAAATAATTGATGAATCAACTTCTTTAAGTAACAAATCAAGTTTAATAGTGTACATTCAGTGTTCTTCACCACAAACTGGTATGGATGGTTACGTTAATTTATTCTTGGATTTAGTTGAATTGGAATGTGTTACTGCGAAGGCCATATTTGACAGTTTAATTAAGTGTATTCACTCTCATGGAATAACCGACATGTTTTTAAGTAATAACCTAATAAACTTTACATGTGACAGTGCTGAACTATGATTGGAAGAAAGAGTGGTGTTGGAGCATTATTTACGGAAAATTTCCCTTCTCTTCTTGTTTGGTAATAAGCAATAGTCAGCTGTTCCACCAAAAAAAAAATAATTTCAAAACTTATTATTAAAACAATTTCTTTTTAAATAAAATAAGATATCTTTTCAAAATACTCGTGTATGAATTATTGACAGAAACAAATAGGTACCGAAAATATTCTCCAGTTTTCGGTCGACTCTTCCCAAAATGATGACAAGATCGAATATCAGGGTTGTATATAGACTACCTTTTTCACATATTTAATGGTGGCGATCAGCGCGTCATCCCTTGCACTATAGAATGATGCGATCAGGCGAGATCTTCTTTATTTTTTTAATAGGGTTTGTAGTTGCATTGATACCCTCATTGTTATTAATTACTTGTGAAGTGTTGTTTGTTATTAGTATGAATTTGATTAATTTAATTATATATAATAAATATATATAATATATATATATAATTATATAAGATTATATATATATAATATATATATATATATATATATATATAATATATATATAATATATATATAATAATATATATATATATATATTTATATATATATATGAATAATTATTAAATATAGAAATAATGTCGGTTAAACGATGCTATTTGAGTGGTTCGCAAAAAAGAAAAAAGAAAAATCAGACAAAAGAAAATGTAACAAAACTTCCAAAGATTGATTCATTTTTCAAAAATCCTGCATCCGAGTTAAATATTGATTGTATTGCTTCTACATCAAGCTCTGTGAACCTTATTGAAATTAGAAGTACACAAGAGGTAAAGGATAGATCAAAAGAATGTGAAACCGACGTTAACAATGACGTTGATAGATGCGTTATCGAAAATTCTACCATGGCTAAGATTTCGTATAAAAATAAATTCCAAAATGACATTGGTTTTTTTCCTATGCCTCTTTCTAAGGAAGCCAGAGAAAAAAAAATTTTTTAGCCGGTGAACCATGCCGCCCTTTAGGTCCCTTTCCTAAGGATATAATTTCAAAAAGAGCATTCAGTGCTGAATATTATTCATATGCAACTATAACTGGCCAAAAAATCGAAAGATTGTTTATTGTGAGCCTTGTTGGCTGTTCAATGAATGTCCTGAATCAAGAAGTTGGCGTATAGACATTCGTGATTAGCAGGGGCTTAGTAAGAAAATTAAAAAAACATGAATGTAGCAAATCATATTTACGCGCTTTTATGACTTATGGTATGTGGAAGAAAAATAAAACTATCGTTGATTAACTCTCGGAGGATCATCGGAAATGGAAAGAAATTTTTACCCGCATTATCGATGTGGTGAGAACACTGGCAATGTGTTCATTACTATTTCGTGGTCATAGAGAAAATACAGAATCAATTGGTCCCGAGTCTGGAAACTTTTTGAATATTGTTGATCTACTCTTTCGATATGACTCTTTACTTAGAGCTCACTTAGCAAATGAGAAAAATAGAAACAAGTATTTGCATCATGAAATACAAAATGACATGATTATTTTACTTGCATGTTCAGTTAGGAAAACATTATTATTCAGAATAACCTCAGCTCCGTATTATTCATTAATTCTAGACACCACACAAGAAATCTCCAAAAGAGATCAGTTGAGTATCGTGATTAAATATACAACACTGACAGAAAAAAATCCCGGAGAAAATTCTCTGCAGATACACGAGTGTTTTTGGGTTTCGTAGAAGTCAGTGATCAAACAAGTGAAACATTTGAGAATTCAATATTGTTATATTTGAAGGAAAATGGAATTGATATTTCAAAAAATGTGCAAGACAAGGTTACGATGGCGCGTCTAATATTGGAGTGGCGTCAGCACTGGACTACCGATAAAGAATTAAATTATGGTTCAACAGCTGAGTTACGTATATTGTGCCAGCACATACCTAAATCTTATGCTGAATGATTCAGTCTCTAACATTACCGAGGTTAGACCAATTTTATTTGATATTGTTCAGCAAACGTACGTTTTCTTTAGCAGAAGTTTACCCCGTTTTGGTAAGCTCTCAACAAAACACTAGAAGGAGAACTAGCATGGAAAAAGATTATCAAAAAGTTGTGTCCAACAAGATGGGCATCACGAAATGATTGCCTTTTGGCATTGAAAAAAAAAAACTTTCAATGCGTTATGAAGTGCCTAACGAAAATTATACTGTCTAGTCACAATAAACAGGAAGTAGAACAGGCCCTCGTCATTAGGAAACATCTGGACTCCTTTCAGTTTATACTAATTGATGTGTTTTTGTGTTTTCTTTTCTTTAAAGGATGAATGTTTCTGGGCAGAAGAAGAAGGAGAAGAAGAGGAAGAAGAAGAAGTTTCGGGCTTTTCTTTGAGGATGGAAGTTGGAATAAGAAGAGGAGTGCAGTGTTTTTATATTTTTTACTTGTTGTGATTTTCGTGAACATGATTATAAGTTCCTTATGTTCTTTTTGTTATTTTTCAGTGTATAAGCACAGAATTAATATGGTATTGTGTTTAATGTGATTATTGAGAAGGGTAACTTAGTTGTTTGGAAACGGTAACGGTAAAGGGAACGGAATCAAGTTTGTGTTGTTTGTCAACGCTTTTTTGGATAACGGTTAAAACGTATAAACGGTTGAGTTTACATAAAGGAAAAGAGCCCGCCCCTCAAGAATTCTTGGGAACTGGGCTCCTTAAACACTGTAAATATTATCCCTAAGTTAAATGTATAAGCTCCTGTTTATATAGTTACTCATATTGTAACTAGCTGTAAAAGAGAATCATATTTGTTTTTTCTCAAACGAAGAAGGCAGTTTTTTTTGCGTTGACAAACTCAGGAGTCCTTGGATTCTTCTAAGTCGGTGAGTGTTTTTCGTCGTTCACTATTCTCTGTTATCACTTTTTCACTAATGATCACCCTAAAAAACAAAATTCTTGAAAACAATAGCAGAGCTTCTGAAAGTGTTCAAAATAAGTCAGTTGATCTTCATAAAGCATGTTTTTTCCTGAGTCACGCCAATGAAGAATTACAACATTTGAGGAGAAACTTCTCCGAATTCTCCCTTGAAGCAAAACAATTGGCACTTACATGAAATATTTCATATGAACTAAAACAGAAACGCAGACGAACTGTGAAGCGTTATTTTGATGAAATAGCATCGGACTACAGAATAGACAATTCTTTGAAAGCTTTTGAAATGAATATATTCACTGGGTATTGCAATTAATCAGATCAAAAATAGATTATTTAGTTTACGAACGATTGCAGAAAACTTTTCATTTTTGGAACCAAAAAGCCTAACAAATCTGACTGAGGAGGATATTTCAGAAAAAGTGACATTACTTGCAATCTAATTGCTGAAGTGTTATTATTTAGAAGTTTATTAGTTAAAGAGATCGATACGAAAAGAAATATCAGAGATATTGCCCGACTATTTATCGAAGAAAACAGCTTCCTGTTAAGTAGCTTTCCCGAACTAATAGCAACAATACAGCTATATTTTACTCTACCAGTTACAACAGCAACGACAAAAAATTAAAACTCATAAAAAATTACTTGAGAAGTTCTATGAGCCAGTCAAGACTGAGCGACTTGGCAATTCTGCGTATCGAGCATGAAAAAACTCGAACAATTAATATTGATCAAGCAGTCAACGTATTTCTTTTTCAAAAGAAGCGAAGATTAGGGAAAATTTAAAGAAGGTATATATATATATTTGTTTGACATATAGATATATATATTATTAAAAAAAAGAGAAAATAAAAAATAATAAAAATATATATATATATATATATATATATATATATATATATATATATATATATATAAACCATGCATATTCCACTGGTTGTTTGTAATGTAAATTAAAGCTCAACAAATTATTTGTAATCTTTTAAATATATATGATGGAGTAAAAGTGTTTTATAGGGTATTAATACTAGTATAGATATATGTGTAAGAGGAGATATACAATAGGATATATTTAAGAGATTTGATAAATATTATATATATATATAAATATATATATAATATATATATAGTATATATATATATATATATATATATATTATATATTAAATATATATATATATATATATATATATATATATATAAAGAGAGGGCCCCAGCAAAATTTTTGCGGGGGGCCCCGAAGACCTTAGCGCCGCTACTGGCAAAAACCTAATAAGCTGACCATCTGACCGAACTTTTATTTGAAGAAAGAGTGGTGTTGCGAGGCATTATTTACGAAAAAATTTCCATTTTCTTCTTGTTTGGCCACTGGCCAACCACCAGACTTGAATTGTCAGTACTGACCGTAATTATTCAGTTTCAGGGAGTTGCAAGGTTAATCTTTATCGATAAATTTATGTGGTGTATCATTTGGCTTCTCCAAAGAACAGGCAGAGAGCTACGGAGCTGTGCAAGTTTACTGAAGACAGACACCACTTTGAAGATTGGAAGAGTTTTGAGCACTCTTTGGGTTGCTTCAAGTTTAAGATATGTGTCAGCTGTTTGGACGTCGTATATATAAACCTTTAGTTCAACACCTCAAAGATGCTTCGAACGAGTCGAATGAGAGACAAAACGGATAAAAATATGTTAATGGCCTTCTAACAGCAATCACCGATACTAACATTTCATACTAAATTTGGCTTAATGGGCGATGCATTATGCAGGAGCTTCTGAGTTGAGAAAAATGAGCTTTTGCAACATCATTAATGTTGGTTTAGTTTTGTCAACGAGAAATTAACATCAAAGTGTTGCTGTGTTTTTATAATAGGATATCGCTGCAGTAGCTTACTACTCCGTGGCTGCAACAAGCTGTTAGACAAAACTCGACTTTTTTCAATGTTCCCTCCACCAAAAAGAAGGTAGAAATGTCGTAAAACCCTTGGAGCCTAAACAATTTTATGAACTTAAAAAGTCTATTGAAAAAAAGACTTAAATGAAAAAGATCTTGAGCTTGCCAACTTGGTAAAAATTACAGATATAAATAATTGGCCTGATCGTGTCCCATAACATGTTGATTATGCCGAATTATTTCTATCATTAAAACGTTAAAAATCCAGAAGTTGTATTGAGTTTCTTTGACCGGAATTTTGTTTTCATTTTATTATTATTATTATTATTATTATTATTATTATTATTATTATTATTATTATTATTATTATTATTATTATTATTATTATTATTATTATTATTATTATTATTATTATTATTATTATTATTATTATTATTATTATTATTAGTAGTAGTAGTAGTAGTACTAGTAGTAGTAGTAGTTAGTAGTAGTGTGTTGTAGTTGTAGTATAGAGTAGTAGTAGTTAGTAGTAGTAGTAGTTAGTAGTAGTTAGTAGTAGTAGTAGTAGTAGTATTTATTCATTTGTCATAATTTGTACATATATGGGACAAATTTAAACTTGGCGGCTTATGCTCTATAGTTTTATTTTTAATATTTTAACGTTTTTGATAAAATGACAAAAATAAATGAATTTTGCTTATTTAATTTTGCATCATTGATGATGGATTGTGCTAATCCGAAACGTCTGCAAAAATAAAAATAATATATATATAAATTATATATAAGTAGTTCAAGGGGGGTCATCATTTAAAAATCAATTCCTTTAAAGTCAATTATAATTCCCATATATATATATATATATATTATATTAATATATATATATATATATATATATATATATATATATATATATATTTATAATATATATATATATATATATATATAATATTTATATATATATATATATATATATATATATATTTATATATATATATATATATATATATATTTTAATTTCTATTTTATTTATTTTATTTACTTATTACCACATAGCCTCATAATCCTGAGGTAATTGATCAGGGAAAGTATTTGTATGGTTTCTGACCAAGTGGAAGGTGCAGGAATATTTAAGCCCGATAGCAAAGCCTGGCTCCAGCGCTACGTATCGGAATGCTTGCCACCGTAAGGCGTGGGTTCGCATCCTAGTACGCGGCTTTTCCAATGCGAGAAGCATGAGAAGAGTGATTTGTTTGTGAATAGACTGTTCTGTTGTATGTGTTGGCTATGGTTGTGAGTTGTGATGATATTGAAGGTGTGTTAATACCACTATGCGTAAACTGCAATGACGTAAATATTGCAGAAAATCTCCTACTAAACGACAAATTTTTTGTGTCCCGTTCACGTGGCCGAACTAGAACTTGAACCCATACTGAGAGAGGGAATCCGCTTTCTTAAGGTGAGCCAAAAAGCGCGCCTCAACACACAGAGACAAAACGTGAGCTTTTATATATATATATATATATATATATTATATATATATATATATATATATTAATATATATATATATATATATATAATATACTATAAATATATATATATATATATATATATATATATATAGATAATATATACTATTAATATATATATTATATAATATATATTACATTTTTTTTTATATATAATTATATTATATATATATATATATATATATATA
>JABUQX010126854.1:0-2500 GCA_015478945.1 Trachelipus rathkii | reverse complement strand
GAAAAAATCGTGATGAGTAGTCTAGATGGTGAAATGAAATACAAGAGAGTGAGTGAAATATTAATGGATATTATGGGAGATAGCGTTAAAGGAGTTCAAGGAAAAAATGAAAGGATTTGGTTAAGTGAAGGTGAAAAGAAAAAGGATATAAAATGCTTTAATTGTATCATATATATATATTATATATATATATATATATATATATTATGATATATATATATTATATTAGTATATATATATTATAATATATATATATATATATATATATATATAATATATATATATATATATATATATATATATATATAGTATTTATATATATATATGATGAGGTGTTAGTGAATGTGTCTGCGCTCGACAAACGTGGTTTTGTGGTGCAAGAAGGAATAGGTATTTTGCGGATGAGGTTATTATGTAAGGAGGTGGTAATGGGTAGGGTGAGAAAGTTGAAGAATGTAATATCTGCATCGGTATAAGATGAACATACTAGTTTGAATTGAATTCAAGAGCGGAGGCGAAGATGGTGATTGATTGGATTCTGAAGTTGTGTAACAAAGCGTTTATGGAAGGATATAGTCCAGGGATTGGAGGAGAGCGGTAATAATACCTTGTATAAGGGTTAAGGAGAAAAGGGGAACTGTAGAAATTATAGGGAATAAGTTTATTGAGTGTTGTAGGGAAGGTATTATGCTGGTATTTTGGTCGAAGAGTGGTCGAGTGACTGAGGGGAAGCTGATTGTGAAAGAAAAGGTGCAGTTAGGAGTGGTAGGGAATTGTGGATCAAATCTTTACATGTGAAACAAATGATTTGAGAAATGAGGGAGAAAGAATAAATTGTATTTAGTTTTATGGATTTGCAACAGGCGTATGATAGAGGTAATAGGGAAGCGTTATTATGGCAGGTGTTAGTGATATATGGTGTGGTGGTAGGCTTCTGAATGGAATCAAAAAGGTATGTATGACGAAGGTGAAGCGTGTGTAAGAATTAAAAGAGTCAATGGTGATTGGCTTAGGATTAATAGCGGAGTAAGACAGGGGTGTGTTATGTCTCCTTGGCTTATTCAATTGTATATGAATTTGGGGTTATGAAAGAATTTGAGGTGGGGATGCCAGGAAAGAAATTGTTTTAGAATGGTGGAGAATGGAGTTGAGTGGAGGGGCCCTTACTATTATATTGCGGATTGAAATTTGGATCTGGGTGGCCGAATCTGAAGAGAGTTGAGAGGAATCTGAAGAGAGATTTGGCAGGGTTGTGAAAAGGAGGGGCTTGAAAAGTAAACGTGGGATAAAGAGTTAAGGTTTATGGTTCGTGTGGAGTGGGACACTCTCAGTGTGAAGTATGGTTAGATAGCGTGAGCAGCTAGAACAAGTGTCTGAGTTTAAAGATTTAGGGTATATATGTTGGATGAGAAAGGGAACGGATGGATGCAGAGTGTAGTAGTAGGAAAGTTGTGAATGGCAGGAAGGGTGCTGGTGCAATTAAATCCGCTTGGTGAATGCCAAAGGGGACTAAGTCTTGAGTGTGCTTAGGTCTTAACATGAAGGGTATGTTGTTACCGTGTTATTGTATAGTAGTGAGTGATCTATGGTCTGGAGAATAAGAAGTATAGATCTAAAGTTCAATGTGTTCAGATGGACAATCTTAGGGGTGTGCTAGGTGGTGAGAAGAATTGATAAACGAAGGAATGACGTATTAAGGAGTGGTGTGGTAGTGAAGAAAGCGCGGTAAATGAGAGAATAAAGTGAAAGTATGTTGAGGATGTTTGGTCATGTGGAAAGGAATGAATGATAGCCGGTGGTTAAGCGGGACTGATTAGCTGGGAGTGTGTTGGGACCGACCGGCTGGGGAGACCGAAGAAAATTTGGATTGAGCCGTGAACGAATGTCTGAAGGAGAAGAAATGTGAGTTTGGCCAGAGGCAGAGAATAAAGGTGCATGATAGGAGAGAATGGCGGGGTTTTGTAAATTGGGGGCATGGTTGTGGCCCACCTGGGCCAGGGGATGAACCCTTACTTGACGATTTACATTAGTGCGAGGGTTCCTCGCGGGTCCCATTGATCTCTAGGGGGGATTTTCTGTCTGTGACGAGCTCTCACTAATAAAGGCTACAGAGGGGGCGGTAAGGTGGGCCTTTCTTTCGACGTTTGTCATGTTCTCCAACTGCTTTTCTTTTCCGATGCTGGTACAGCACCTTACCCCCAATCTTTGGGGCAAGAGGAAGGTGAAGAAAGAAAGAAAGAAAGAATATATATATATATTTCTCTTTCTTCTTTCTTTATCTTCCTCTTTCCCAGACTGGGGGTAAGTGTGTCATGCATTCTGGAAAAGAAAATCAGTAAGAAGAAATATGACAAAAGTCGAAAGGAAAGCCAACTTACGCCCCCTCTGTACCATTAATTTAGTAGAACTCGTACAGATCAGAAATCACCCTAAAAGCTTTCATGGGGGACCGCGACGACGCTACACTATGGTAATTCCGTCAATAAAGGGGTTCAATCCT
>JABUQX010126853.1:7500-25214 GCA_015478945.1 Trachelipus rathkii | reverse complement strand
AAACATACTTTCCTAAACCCTTTTCATTTACACTTAAAGCTTTACTCCCCCATAATCCCATTCCTGACCGCACCTAACCTTAAGTAAAATTCCCAGAAAATCATGCCAACCTTTTTCCACTACTTTTCATATTCTTGAAATCAACCTCCTATAATCTTTGCTATTATTCTTCTGACCTTCTATGTCAATATAATTTGTACCCACATGCACAATCACATTTGAATCAATATATTTGTAGAATCAATCTTAAAAGAACTAAAAAAATTGTAATATATAAATACAATTGTGTAACTACATAATCCTTACCTTGGGTTTGTTGGTTATTTCAAAGACTTTTTGTCGTTTGAGGTAAGCTCATTAGTTTTTGAGATAACTCGCCTTTTTGGCTTTATTAATTTTATAACTTAACTAACTTATTAGGTATAAATTTTGTAAAGGTTGAGTAGGAGGGTAAAAGAGAATAGAGGTAGGTTGATAAAGGTTGAGAAAGGGAAAATTACAATTTAACCTACTAACTCTTTACATTTTGATTAAAATTTTTGATATCACCAAGCACGACGTAAATAGGACGTTTTGTTGAATTTGAAGTGATTATGTGGATTTTTGCTTTAGGGAAATTCTGTGTAATTATACTCAATTGGCCAAAGTACAAATTCCACTAAATAATATAAGTTGATACTTATGACTTTTTTATATCTTACATCCAAATACGGTACTAAAATAAAATAAAATAGAAGAGACATAAGCGAAAGTATATAATAGTTATTATATCCTAAAATAAACTAATAAAATAAGCAAAATAGAAGAGATATATGTGGAAGTATATAATAGTTTTTATATCCTCCCACTGAAGAGTTGCAATGAAAACCATTGCAATTAAAAGAATTAATTTTTTACAAATCAGATGAAATTTCCTGCGAAGGAATCTTGACAACTTGACAGGCAGCCTGTCTAAGAGGTCCTTTCTTGTGACTGATTGAGCTGAGAAATTTGTTCTGTTGAGAGTCAAGTGCTTAGACAGGTGAATTTTTCTCAACGGCCTCGAAATTGTACTCAGTCTCGTACAATCTAGCAAAGAACTCTGCGTTTCTAGAGAGTCAATCACTGAGGTTCTAATGTGGCAAAAATGCTCCAGTCTCTTGAATTTGAAAAAAAGCGAGTGGGATCAACTGGAGCAGGATAATTTTATTGTTCTTGACCATTGAATGGAGAGGATCACTGCTTGTATTCAGCATCAGTTTCTCCACTGGAGACAGAGTGGGTAATAGATAACTCCAATGGGTAATAGATGCAAATAGAAAAGTGACTGTTTTTCCATCTCCCCTTTTTAATAACACACTCCTGATCTTATCGTCATCACCAACAATGACTTCCAGAACTCTACCCAAAAGCCAGAAGGGTTGACCTTTATTATGTTGACGTGTGAATCAGAACTATATCTCCAACCTTTATTCTGTTGGTCCACTCTGACTGATAGAGACTTCTACTTGTCTGGCGCAAATTTAATAGATAAGACTCATACCATAATTCCCTGAAAGTCTCCAAAACTCTTCCTTGAGCAGTTAGAGTTATGGCTAAGTCTTGTTGTGAGGGAGGAAGTTTTTCCTATTGGGGTGAAACTTCATTGAAATATGAGGTTTGAATTGCCATAAGGCTTCAAAAAGGAATTTGGAGCAATAATTTCCAAATCATTATCTGATGACATATAGGTTAAAGGTCTTGAATTGATAACATTGGTGATATTTGAAATACTTGTTAACAGTTGAAAGTAGGTTAAGGTTGCTTTACCTATAGTTTTATAGAGACATCCCTTAACTGTTCGTATCATTCTCTCCCAAACTGATCCCACCCAACTGGAATAGACTGGAATCTTGTAATGTTTGATGTTATTGATACGCATATGTTCGGAGAACATATTTGAAGACAAAGATTCTAACAGTATATTTCCACCTTGTTTGAAATTCCTGGCATTATCTGAGTACAAATTGGACGGTATGCCATATATATATTTGTGAAACGTTGGAATGCAAGTAAAAAGGATTCAGTGGACATATCTGGAAGAAAATCAACATGAATAGCTCTGATGTTAAGGCAGGTGTAAATTAATAGATACATTTTTTGAAGTTCCTTATCATTAATCTTTACAACAAGATGCCCTGTAAAGTCCACGCCAGTATGCTCAAAAGGGCGCACAAAATTAACTCTATGATGAGGAAGATTAGTCATTTTTGGATATTTAAAGGGTATACTGTTAAATTTTTTGCATACTATACAGTCTGACAAAACATTCTTTACAGCCTGCCTGGCCTTGGTAATCCAAAAGCCATGAGCTCTGATAAAATTGATAGTGGTTTGAACACCCAAGTGTTGACATCTTGAATGAAAGTCTCTTATGATTAATCTAGTGAGATGATGATCCTTGCCAAGAAGAATTGGATTTATCACATCATCATTATATAAAAGTGTCTTGGCAATTCTCCCTTTGGATCGGATTAGGCCTTTATCATCTATGAATAAGTTAAGTTGATTGACCAGCAGTGGAATTTCATCCTTTTTAGGATTTTGGAGAAATAATATCTCCTTAGAAAAACAATGCTGTTGCATTATCTTCAACCAATAGAGTTGGGCTTTCTGATCACAATCTTCATCCAGCCCCTTACTTCTGCTAATGAATTTGAATATTTTTGAAGTTACTTTATAAAGCCTATGCACACTTGAGTAATCTTTAAATGGTAACAAAGACTGAGAAACAACCACAGATGTGTTACATTGTAAAGTCTTTTCCTTATTGGCTTCAGACAAACATTTAAGTTTACTAATAGGCCATTGAGATTGATCTAAAAGAATCCAAGAAGGACCCTTTAGCCATAATGGCAATTTTGAAAGGAAAGTAGAGGTTGTAACACCTCTGGTAATAAGATCCGCTGGGTTTTCAGAAGTATTGATGTAAGCATAAGAAATGGATACTTTGTACTCTTGCTCAACTTGATTTTTGATTTGATAAATTTCTTTGAGCCTATTGTTTACAAAAATGTTTTTATTTTTTGCTCTTCCAGATAGGAGCCATGAAAGGACAATTTGAGCATCTACAAACACCTTTATGTTTTGAACTGAACATTAGAAAATTCTGATAATATTGATTTGATACATTTGAAAAATAAGAACACAGACAACAACTCTAAAGAGGGCAAAGCCCTAGATTTGAGAGGGGCCACCTTGGCCTTTGAGAATATTAAATTAGAACCTTGACCTATACTATAAACTGCAAAACCATAACAAGAGGAAGAAGCATCACAAAATACGAATAAAGAGTTTGAGGGAGAAGGTGAGAAAGCACACCTTTCAATTTCAATATTATGTAATTTATTTTAAACTGCACATTAGAGAGACCAGGAAACTAAAACATCGGCAGGGACCTTTTCATCCCAATTGAGACCTAATTGCCATAATTTCCTAATTAATAACCGACCTCTTAAAGTTACGGGTAAAAAGATATTTAAAGGATCAAAAACCTTGGACACAGCTGATAACAACAATCTTTTGGTATTTGCATCAGCATTAATTGAAAATGTTGATAGTTTTAACTTATCTGTAAGAGGATTAAAAAGATATCCAAGAACCTTATCCTCCGATTCCTGATGTTGAACTATTCTACCCTCTCCTTCCATAACAGCTCTTAATTGATCATTATTAGAGTCCCAACTTCTAAGATGGAAACCACCATCTTCCATTCTTTTGTTGCATTCATGATAAAGTTCTTTTAAATGTTGTAGATCATTGCCACTAATAATTAAATTATCTACAAAAAAAAATTATTCAATAGAATCTGAGTACATGCATCATCCTTATAAGACTGAGCATGATGCTTGATGATATAATTGAGGATTGAAAGGTGAGGATTGTGAAACCAAAAAACAATGACGGTTGAGTATCGATAAGCCTTTAATTGACCATTACTTTTCCAAAAAAAAGCAAAAGCGATTGCGGTCTTCAATAGATTTTAACTTAATCTGAAGGAAGGCTTGTTTTATATCCGATAACATAACAAACTGATTTGATCTGAACCGGAATAAATGACCTAACAAGGAGGACATAAGATCTGGTCCAGTATAGGCTGCCTCATTTAGAGATGGTAAAGAGTTAGTTTTAAGAGAACAGTTAAACACAGGCCTGACCTTTGTTGATACTTGTTCATCAGTTTTGATAACAGGTCTGTGAGGAACCCAAATATAATTTTTATACTCAGAGGGAGATACTTTGAACTCTTCAATAATACCATCAGCTAATTGTTGCTGAAAGACATCATCATAGGCTTTAACTAAATCTTTTCTCTCTAAGTTTTCATGAACTCTATTAAGCACTGCAAGAGCAATGTTATAGTTTGATGGCAACAAAGGAAGTTTATCTTCAATCCATGGAAGATCTATATGATATTTTCCGTCTTTGAACTCTATACCACCTTTGAATTTTTCAATCTGTTTCAAATCATCTTCAGATTTATTATTATTCATACCTTCAATACCTAAGGACTCTAATTTGAACATGTTTTCTAATCCTTGCTCTACCTCTGAATAACTTAGGATATGGCTTAAAGGATTAAAATAAGAATGTACAGGGTTTAAGACTGCATTAACCAAAGTATGGTTAACCTGCAATTGATTTTGATTTTGAACATGAATGTGATTTTGATTTTGAACAACTGATGGTGGATTTGAAACTCTTATTTGATTATTGTATATAAAATTAGTAATATTTCCAAATGGAATAATAGAACCATCTCTTAAATTACAATTAACCTACTAATACATTTAATCAATTCTAGTTGAGGGAAATACTCTATTAAATCAATGCCAATTAAGGCATCCAAATCGAAAAATGAGTTATTAGACTCTTTATAGCCAGAATCTGCCAATTTATAAGATTTATTTTTTAAATTAATTAGAGCCTGATCTACGAACTTAATCTCATAACTTAATTGAAGATCCTCATCAACCAAAAGAGGAAGGGTGAAACAAGACTGGTCCATATATACATCAAGAACAGTCTCTTTCAAACTGCGGGTGGTAATACCTAAATAGGTTTTTATATCGTATTGAGTGCTTTGATGATTCTCTACAGATATATTGAGTTTATCCAACACTCTTTTAGAAAGGTAGGACCTCTGTGAGCCACAGTCGACTAGGCATCGAACTGAAGCTGAAACTTTACCTCTACCAACCCTAATAGTAATTGATGGCAACAAATATAAATTGTTGGTGCTTTGGCTAAAGCTAAGACATACATTTGTGAGGGTGGAACTTTTCCTTTGCTTACAAAGAGCTGTAATATGACTTCTTTTATTACAAACTTGGCAACTAAAAGAAAGTTGCTCCTCAAGTCCAGGACACTGATCTGCAGTATGTTTAGTACTTGAACAATTACTGCATAGACTCATTTCATTACATCTTTTAATTCTTAAATCATAGGTTTGATAAACATTGCAATTGGTCATCACATGACCTTGGGATGAACAAAACTTACATGATTTTAAATAACCTTTGATTTTAGAAGTGGAAGAATCAATACTATGAGAAGCTTCATTTCCACTAACTTCATTAGTATGAGTTTTGAAATTTTGCAAAGCAGAATTGGAATCAGGCCTATTAGATTTTAAGGACTCATTCGTCCTTTTATTTCATTATTTTTAAATTTTAAATGGCTTATCTGAAGTATTTAATTTTTTAAATTTTGAATAAGTATTATGGAAGGAACTTGATGAATTTGACCTTTATTATGGAGTGACGTTTTAACAGATATTTTTGATAAACTTCATTATTAGCATTTAAATATTTGATTTAGTCGGGTATTGGTATTTAACTTGGAGTAATTTCCTTTACTACCACATTAGGTAATTTTGATAAAACTATGTGGCTAAGTACTACTAATCCAGTAGCCTCCTCAAGATATTTGAGGTTATAACTCTCAAGTTCATATATTAATGTTCTGATATCATTTAAGTAAACCCTTGTCGCATTATACGTTGGGTCAAATACTGGTTTTAAGTTTATTATTTTTTTAATAATTTCATCAATGATGAATTTTTCGTCTAAAAACTCTTTGTCTAAAAGTTCAAGAGCCTTATTATAATTATTATCACTAATAGAAAGATTCTGAATCAGAGAGTATGCATATCCTTTTAATTTATTTTTTAAGCAGTGAAGTTTAATGGATTCACTTAAATTTTTCTGTAATTCTAAGGAACTCTTAAATTTTGAAATAAAAATTTTATAATAAAACTATTACGTTAACCATGAATAAAAAAACCCTAGCCAAAGTTGTTTGGCTAACTGAATATTTGAAAAAAGTTTCAAAAAAATATTTTTAAAAAAATTTGCAACATTTTACTCAAAAATTAGACCAGAAAAAATCAAAGGTTTGGTCTCAGAAAAAAAGGTTTAAAAAAATAATTTATGACATTAAATAATAATAATTAAAAACAAAAAAAACAATAATAATAAAAGTAATAACAATAATTTTAATCATATAATAATAATAATAATAATAATAATAGGCAGAGATTGATCTGGTCTTGAAGTGGATGGATGGAAGAACGATGCAGTATTCAGTTGGGTAGTTTTAATCCCTCTGAAAAAATTTATACTGAATATAATATACTACAAAGAGATTGTATGGTATAAAATTCTTTAAATGGTTATAATTTATAAACTGGGAAATGAGATAGGCTCTGGTTATAAGAAATGTTGCTTGCAAGATAACTTGGAGGTGACTGACCTAAACTACACAATCACCAAAGTAAATGTAACTAATAATTCTGCCTCCTCTCTTAAACTTATCTCAAATATCAAAATATAAGACTAGCCTATGGAGTAACAAATTCAGTGGGAAAAAAATTTAATCAAATAATTGACTAAATGGTAAAAATGACTGAATTATAAAAATGAGATTAGTTTATATTATTGATATTTATTTGCTAAAACAAAGGTTGCAGCAATCCAATTGTTACTGTTTAAAAAAAAAAATTGTTAATCTTTCATCAGGTTATTGGATTTATGGTAATTCAGTAAAAATATATATAGTCAATTTTCTGCCCTAGACAAAAAATTGGTTATGGAAAACTGAATTACAAATATAAAATGGAAAATGGATGAAAGATTGGTTAAATTCTGATTGATTGCAAATGTAGTTACACTGGATAATTATGCAAGCATATAAAAAATGAGCATAAATCTAGCCTATCTATGAAGTAAGCCTATGGCTTAGCTTAAGATTTTTGGTTCTATATTATAAAAACTTTAAAATTAAATAAATTTTTTGCAGAGTTTATTTTTTTATATACACTTCAGGCAAATAAGAAGGAGATTTATAACTAAGAAAAACAACCAGATCTCACCTTGTTATTTCATGTAGTTTCCTTCTATAGACGTCGCATTTATTCCTAAATGCGTAGGATTGATTGGGCTTGTAGAATTGAAATCTGCTGTAGTATTTATTTAGCTGCTATTCATGGTATTTTTAAGAACTTCTATAACAAAATGTTGTTTTTTTTCTCATCTGAACTAGAATCGTTTTTGGAGTTTCAGCCCTAGGGCCCTTCGCCTCTGTTGTTGTAGGTCCAGCGCTAGCCTAATATATATAAAAAGAGGAACAAGGCCTTCGCCTCGTGGAAAAAATTAGTCCAAAGTTAAACAAAGCTGCTTCCATCTCATGAAATTATTTCTTGTTGGAGACAAAATACTTCAATATTCTTATATTATATTTGTAACTCTGAACCAAGAATGAGATATGGAAATTTTACCTAGGTATAAACTCCTTCTTAAATTTTAAATATTAAAATTTGAGATAAACTAATACATTATAAAATTAATTAATTAAAGATTTAGTTAAAAGTTTAATAAATGCATTACCAAAATCTAAATTTATGCTCATTTTTAATGTTGCTTTATCCAGTTATATTTTATGAAATTTAAAGAATATTAGTTTTACTTCTTGGCATCAAAATCTTGAAAAGTATTTAAAATTAACTAAAAAATATTTTATAGGAAAACTTTGTTTTGTACACTCCCACCAGAACTGTTCAATTTATTTAAATTGAACAAAAGAATCAAGTTTGGCCAAAAAAATTTTTTTTTTTTTTTAAATTATGTTAAATAGAAAAAAAAATAAAAAAAAAAATCTACTTAAATTGTACTAAATAAAAAAAGTAAACTAAATATCTAGAATAATTATAAAATATAAATGCACTTCAATTCTATTTAGTATTAGAATTTTAAAATTATAATAAGTTTTAAGAGCAGCCTTCTTTTCAGTCTTTCTCAATACACCATTATGGTTTTGTTTCTCAGGAATGGAGGCAATTATTAAATATCTTTCAACATGGCATTCTAAAAAATATGGCACTTTTCCTCTATCAAATGGGAGGAGGTTTTCATTCTTATGCTTAAGCTTTAATTTATTATCAAAGGAAAATTTAGAGAATTGTGAACACCCTTTCAGATATTCATGATGATGGTTTTTTCCCCTTTGGCTAATATTTAAGACACAAGTATTTTTATTATTATTTGGTATAATGTTTGAATTTGGAGATGGGGCAAAAATTGTGGCTATTACATATAATTTAGTATCAGATTTATCAGGCTTAAGGAAATCTGATTCTGGGAAATAGCTTAAAAATTTTAATGGTTTTGGGCAGGAGCATGGTGACATGCAATTATCAAACTTAGCAAAAAATAAAGGAGCTATATACTTTTCAGAAGCTTTATGTAATCTTTTTTCTTCAAAAACAGAACACTTTTGCAACTTTTTTCTTTCACATAGGAAAGAATCTAACAAAGATATTGCTACTGTATTGTCTTGATTAATGGGAATTGATTGTACTTGAATAGGTCCTATACAGTAATTACCACAAAGTACATTATGCAAATTAAAAATGAATTCTGTAGTTAATGTAATACTCAAGGATTCAAAGGTAGGGATATATTTACATTTGGATTTGGTATTTACTGAACTATTCTGTACAATAACAAATTTAACTCCATTATTCATATTGGAAATAAGGTCAATTACCCCAAGTATAACTTTACATGTGTCCCACTGAAGTACTGAAAATTTAACAGTGAGGGAAGGGGATTCAAAATATGGATTTAAAATCAATTCACACACTTTGGGGAGGTTAAGCATAAATGGTTGCAGTCTCAAGCAATAAGGCTGAAGAATGAGAGGAAATGTATAGCAAGAATATGGTAGGCCTACTTCCTCAACTGTTTTTTCTTCAAATTTTTGAGAAGAGGGAGCAGGGGCCTCCTTTATTTCTGAGGAATGTTCTTTAAACTCACTCATATTCAATGATGTGTCTTTGTTGCACTGGTCATATAACACCTCCTTAGCACTATCTAAATTCTCATTTACTTCATCATCTACAATTTCATTACTCAAATTACACTCAATCCCATCTTTCAACTCATTTACTAGCTCAACATGAGATTTTGACCCTGAATGAGGAATCATGTTATCTGTATTAGAGTATATATGGGGTGTATTGAAAGATTGTTCCATTGTAGCACAAAAAATGATTGCAAGGATCTCTTTACATTTACTTTGATAGTCAAGACACAAATTATATTCCTGTGCAAACTTATCAGCATCAAATTGTTTGGAAAATTGGATATCTTGTATTTCATTATCCAGATATTTTAAAGATTTCTCCTTATCTTCAACCATATATTTTATTTTATTCATTTCCACTAAGGATGTGGGAATATTGGTTTGGATTTTACTTAACTCTAAGGTAATGTCTCTTCGGATGAATTTACGTTTTAACATTAAAAGGTTTAAACTAGCCATATTGAAAAGAAAAAACTTATAAAAATGATATGATAAGCTTATATGTATAAGTTCTGAATCAAAATAGGCCAAATATTAAAGGAAATTTTTTTTTTTTTATTTATTTATTTATATATTAATTATTATTATTATTTTTTTAATAGCAAATTAAAATATGCAACAAGCTTTCGGCAAAAGAAACTATGCAAAAATGGTTTTAATAAAAAAAAGTAAATTGTAGGCCAAAAAAAAGTATGACCAAGAAAAATGATAAAACTCGTTTTGACTATATAAATTAGGCCAAAAATCTTTCGGAGAAAATATATATTTTTTTTTAAGCGAAATATTTTGACTAAAAAAAATAAATCGTAGACAAAACTTTCGACTAACGTTATCAGAAAATATTTTGACAAAGGAAAAAAATTTTAAAAAATATTTCAACAAAAAATAAAATCGACTAAAAAAACTTTCGAAAAAAAATTGCGAAACTTTTTTTTTTTTTTAATAAATTTGAACAACACTTTCGACTTAAGTTAAGCGAAAAATATTTTTAAAAAATTTTATGCGAACAAATTTTTTGAATGAGAAAATAAAATCGACTAAAAATTTTTTTATAAAAAATTACGAAATTTTTAACTTTAAAAAAAATAAAATCATAGACAAAACTTTCAACTAAGGTTATGGAAGCAACAAATTGTGCTTGCACATATAAAATATGCAAAAAGTTTTGAAAAAGAAATATGTGAAAATTGTTTCGACCAAAAATTGGTAAATCGTAGAAAATTGATTTCGACAAAAATATGCGAAATATTTTGGAAAAATCAAATTTAAGAAAAAAATGGTATTTAAGTTTGCTTAAACAGTAAACTTTAAACAAAATACAAATATAAAATATGGTTATGAGTTTCGTAAAATTATAATTTGAAGAATTCGCAAATATTTTTTTTGGTTATTTTACGCAGATTCCAATTTCCATCAAGCCCAGATCAATCCTTTTTAATTACGCCTTGCCTGTCCTGTCACGGTCGCCATGAATAAAAAAACCCTAGCCAAAGTTGTTTGGCTAACTGAATATTTGAAAAAAGTTTCAAAAAAATATTTTTAAAAAAATTTGCAACATTTTACTCAAAAATTAGACCAGAAAATTCAAAGTTATGGTTAAAAAAAAGGTTTTAAAACTTAATTTTTATACATTAAAATAATAATAATAATAATAATAATAATAATAATAATAATAATAATAATAATAATAATAATAATAATAATAATAATTAGGCAGAGATTGATCTGGTCTTGAAGTGGATGGATGGAAGAACGATGCAGTATTCAGTTGGGTAGTTTTAATCCCTCTGAAAAAATTTATACTGAATATAATATACTACAAAGAGATTGTATGGTATAAAATTCTTTAAATGGTTATAATTTATAAACTGGGAAATGAGATAGGCTCTGGTTATAAGAAATGTTGCTTGCAAGATAACTTGGAGGTGACTGACCTAAACTACACAATCACCAAAATAAATGTAACTAATAATTCTGCCTCCTCTCTTAAACTTATCTCAAATATCAAAATATAAGACTAGCCTATGGAGTAACAAATTCAGTGGGAAAAAAATTTAATCAAATAATTGACTAAATGGTAAAAATGACTGAATTATAAAAATGAGACTAGTTTATATTATTGATATTTATTTGATAAAACAAAGGTTGCAGCAATCCAATTTTAGTTAAAAAAATTTGTTAATCTTTCATCAGGTTATTGGATTTATGGTAATTCAGTAAAAATATATATAGTCAATTTTCTGCCCTAGACAAAAAATTGGTTATGGAAAACTGAATTACAAATATAAAATGGAAAATGGATGAAAGATTGGTTAAATTCTGATTGATTGCAAATTTAGTTACACTGGATAATTATGCAAGCATAGGAAAAAATGAGCATAAATCTAGCCTATCTATGAAGTAAGCCTATGGCTTAGCTTAAGATTTTTGGTTCTATATTATAAAAACTTTAAAATTAAATAAATTTTTTGCAGAGTTTATTTTTTTTATATACACTTCAGGCAAATAAGAAGGAGATTTATAACTAAGAAAAACAACCAGATCTCACCTTGTTATTTCATGTAGTTTCCTTCTATAGACGTCGCATTTATTCCTAAATGCTCAGGATTGAGTGGGCTTGTAAAATTGGAACCCGCTGTAGTTTTTGTTTATCTGCTATTCATTGTAATTTTTGTAGTTCTATATTAATCTATTATTTTTTTTTCATCTGCACTAAAGTCGTTTTTGGAGTTTCAGCCTTAGGGCCCTTCGCTTCTGTTGTTGTAGGTCCAGCGCTAGCCTAATATATAAAAAAAGGAACAAGGCCTTCGCCTCGTGGAAAAAAATTAGTCCAAAGTTAAACAAAGCTGCTTCCATCTCATGAAATTATTTCTTGTTGGAGACAAAATACTTCAATATTCTTATATTATATTTGTAACTCTGAACCAAGAATGAGATATGGAAATTTTACCTAGGTATAAACTCCTTCTTAAATTTTAAATATTAAAATTTGAGATAAACTAATACATTATAAAATTAATTAATTAAAGATTTAGTTAAAAGTTTAATAAATGCATTACCAAAATCTAAATTTATGCTCATTTTTAATGTTGCTTTATCCAGTTATATTTTATGAAATTTAAAGAATATTAGTTTTACTTCTTGGCATCAAAATCTTGAAAAGTATTTAAAATTAACTAAAAAATATTTTATAGGAAAACTTTGTTTTGTACATGTGGCTTCTTAATTATTATTTTTAATTAATAATTATTATTGGTTGATTGGGACAGTCTAGATAGGTCCATGCTGCTTCTTAAGTATTATTTTTATTTATTATTTATTATGGGAAGTTGACTGGGACAGATTCTCCTCTAGAGGCCAACTGTAGCTCTCTGGCCATTAATTTTTTGGTTGACTGGGTGTTCAAAAGACCATGCTGCTTCTTAAGTACTATTCTTATTTATTATGAGTTGACTGGGACATTCTAGAGGTGTCAATGCGGCTTCTTAATTATTATTTTTAATTATTAATTATTATTGGTTGACTGGGACAGTCTAGATAGGCCATACGTCTGCTTAAGTATTATTCTTATTTATTATTTATTATGGGTTGACTGGGACATTCAAGAGTGGTCAATGCGTCTTATTAATTATTAATTTTTATTGGTTGACTGGGACAGTCTTGATAGGCCCATACGGCTTCTTAAGTATTATTCTTATTTATTATTTATTATGTGTTTACTTTATTTATTATGGGTTGACTGGGACATTCTAGAGGGGCCAATGCAGCTCCTTAATTATTAATTCTTATTGGTTTACTGGGAAAGTCTAAAAAGGACCATGCGGCTTCTTAAGTATTATTGTTATTTATTTTGAGTTGACTGGGACATTTTAGAGTGATTAATGTAATGTGGCTTCTTAATTATTATTTTTAATTAATAATTATTATTGGTTGATTGGGACAGTCTAGATAGGTCCATGCTGCTTCTTAAGTATTATTTTTATTTATTATTTATTATGGGTTGACTGGGACATTCTAGAGGGGCCAATGCAGCTTCTTAATTATTAATTTTTTTTTGGGTTGACTGGGAAAGTCTAAAAAGGACCATGCTGCTTCTTAAGTATTATTCTTATTTATTATGAGTTGACTGGGACATTCTAGAGGTGTCAATGCAGCTTCTTAATTATTATTTTTAATTATTAATTATTATTGGTTGACTGGGACAGTCTAGATAGGCCCATATGTCTTCTTAAGTATTATTCTTATTTATTATTTATTATGGGTTGACTGGGACATTCAAGAGTGGTCAATGCGGCTTCTTAATTATTAATTTTTATTGGTTGACTGGGACAGTCTAAATATTACCATGCGGCTTCTTAAGTATTGTTCTTATATATTATGGGTTAACTGGGACATTCTAGAGGGGTTCATGCAGCTTAATTATTATTCTTAATTATTAATTATTATGGGTTGACTGGGACAGTCTAGATAGGCCCATGCGGCTTATGAATTATTATTCTTATTTATTAATTATAATGGATTGACTGGGACATTCTAGAGGGGCCAATGCGGCTTTTAATTATTATTCTTAATTATTAATTATTGCTGGTTGACTGGGACAGTTTAGGTAGGCCCATGCGGCTTTTTAATTATAATTACTATTCATTAATTGCATTAATTATTATTAAAAATTATTTTTAATTCTTATATATATATATATATATATATATATATATATATATATATATATATATATATATATATATATATATATATATATATATATATATTATTATTATATTGTTATTATATTAATATAGTTATTATATATATATATATATATATATATATGCATAAGGTTATTATTGTTATGTTAAAGAAGATAGTATATGTATATATATGTATATATTTCCATATATATATATAGAGAGAGTATATATATATATATATATATATTATTATTATATAAAGAAGAGTTATATATATATATATATATATATATATATATATATATATATATATATATATATATATATATATATATATATATAGTTATATAGTATATATATATATATATAAATATATATATATATATATATATATATATATATATATATATATTATTTATATATATATATATATATATATTTCGCGTGACGTCACGAATCTGAAAAAATCAAAAAAATCAATAAAATCAAAAAAATCAAAAATATATTTTTTTTCTAAAAAAATCAAAAAAATCCCCAACCCTGATTAAAAACATAGCCTTTACTTAATGTATATATATAATGTAATTTACTTTTATTTTCATTATTTATTTCCAGGGATAGCATCGAAAAGCAAATTAAAAATATCAACTGGATTTTTACTTGATTTTTTTATAAAATGAAATCATGATTTTTTGATTTTATTGATTTATTTGATTTTTTTGATTTTTTTATTTTTTTTTATTTTTTTTTTATATTTTTTTTTTATTTTTTTTTATTTAAGGGATTTAACTTCAATAGAAATAAAAAAATTAAAATAAAACTATGAATTTTTTGATATATTTTTAAATTTTCAACAAACTATTGGCATTGTAACCCGTAAGTCTGTAACATTCTTTAGTGTTGCTGTTTCATTGTTTCCATTGTAAGATGAACCCAGAGCTAGGGCCTAGGGTTAAAAATTGAAAATTAATGCCAGATGCAGACTAATTATATATATTGTTTTTGTATAATGTCGTATAATAGATATGTTAGGCCAGTATTTGAATATTGTCTACAATTTTAGCAGCCTTATTAGAAAAGACATAGATATGCTGGAGAGGGCGCAACGTAAAGCAACGAGGAAGTAGATTTTTGGCTTTGAGGATAAGAATAGGCGTGAATGTTGTCTAGATAGGCCCATGCGGCTTTTAAGTATTATTCTTATTTATTATTTATTATGGGTTGACTGGGACATTCTGGAGGCGTACTTTTTTAATTATTTATTTTTATTATTGAATTGAAAAAGGAACCTGCGGCTTGGCATTATTCTTTATTTATTATATGAGTTGACTGTGACATTCTAGAGGGGTCAATGCGGTTTAATATTATTTATAATTATTAACTATTATTATTGACTGGGACAGTTTAGATAGGCCCATGCGGTTTCAAGTACATTATTCTTATTTATTGTTTGATATTTGTTATGAGACTGGGACATTTCTAGGTTAATGCGGGGCTTAATTAATACTTATTGCCGACCGTATAGTTGTGGTGATCAGCGCTCTAAGTGTTATTTTATTTATTATATTGATCAGACATTTAGAGAAGTGTCACGGTTTCTAGATTGCTGGTTTTAATTATTAATATATATAGTTATTAGTTGCTGACTGCGGACAGCTCCAGATAGCCCGGGCGTGAGATTCTATGTAATACCTGTTTTATATATTATGGTGACTGGGACATTTCAGAAGTAATGCGCTTCAATATTATTAATTTATTGCCGACAGTATAGCCTAAAGAGAAGACTGCTTCCCTTAAGTATTATTCTTATTTATTATGGGTTGACTGGGACATTCAAGAGAGGTTAATGCAGCTTTTTAATTATTATTCAGAATAATAATTAAGAAGCCGCCTTAACCCCTCTAGAATGTCCCAGTCAACCCATAATTAATAGGAAGAATACTTAAGAAGCCGCATGATCCTATTTAGACTGGCCCAGTCAACCAATAAAAGTTAATAATTAAGAAGCCGCTTTGGCCCCTCTAGAATGTCCCAGTCAACCCATAATAAATAGTACATAAGAATAATACTTAAGAAGCCGTATGGGCCTATCTAGACTGTCCCAGTCAACCAATAATAATTAATAATTAAAAATAATAATTAAGAAGCCGCACTGACCCCTCTAGAATGTCCCAGTCAACTCATAATAAATAAGAATAATACTTAAGAAGCCGCATGGTCCTTTTTAGACTGTCCCAGTCAACCAATTAAAATTAATAATTAAGAAGCCGCATTGGCCCTTCTAGAATGTCCCAGTCAACCCATAATAAATAATAAATAAAAATAATACTTAAGAAGCCGCATGGGCCTATCTAGACTGTCCCAGTCGACCAATAATAATTAATAATTAAAAATAATAATTAAACCATTATAAAAACTATTATATACTTCCACATATATATCTTTTATTTTGCTTATTTAGTAGTTTATTTTAGGATATAAAAACTATTATATATATACTTTCACTTATGTCTCTTCTATTTTATTTTATTTTAGTACCGTATTTGGATGTAAGATATAAAAAAGTCATAAGTATCAACTTATATTATCTTATAATATTTAGTGGAATTTGTACTTTGCCAATATTGGGTATAATTACAAGAATTCACTAAACACCAAAAAACACTAGTTCACTACAAATTCAATAGCGGTCCTATTAAGTCGTGCTTGTGAAATCAAATTTTTAATCAAAATGTAAAGTGTTAGTAGGTAAATTGTAATTTTCCCTTTCTCAACCTTTATCAACCTACCTCTATTCTCTTTACCTCATACTCACCTATCAATTTAACCTAATAAGTTAGTTAGTTATAATTTAATAAAGCCACAAGGCTGAGTTATCTTAAAAACAACTAGAACTTCCTCAAGGACCAAAAAAAGTCTTTGAATAACCAACAAACTCAAGGTAAGACTTATGTAGTTGCACAATTGTACTTATATATTAATTTTTTAGTTCTATTTCCACATTGATCACTCTAGAATGTCCCAGTCAACTCATTATAAATAAGAATAGTATTTAAGAAGCCACATGGTCCTTTTTAGACTGTCCCAGTCGACCAATAAAAAATTAATAATTGAGAAGCCGCATTGGTCCCTCTAGAATGTCCCAGCCACCCCATAAAAATTAAGAATTAAGAATAATTTTTAATAATAATTAATGTAATTAATGAATAGTATTTATAATTAAGAGGCCACATGGGCCTACCTAGACTGTCCCAGTCAACCAACAATAATTAAAAATTAAGAATAATAATTAAAAAGTCGCATGGACCCCTCTAGAATATCCCAGTCAATCCATAATCCAATTGCGCCGTCGGGCACAATTAGAAGCCGCATGCGGCCCAGACTGTCCCAGTCAACCCATAATAATTAATAATTAAGAATAATTTATTCTTAATTATTAATTGTTATGGGTTGACTGGGACAGTCTAGATAGGCCCATGCGGCTTCTGAATTATTATTCTTATTTATTAACTTTTGTTGGTTGACTGGGACAGTTACCCAAATCATTCATTCTTTTGAGTTACACAAATTATACAAGTATCCGGTATGCAAGCACACACAACAATACTGAATCTCTCGTGAAACTATAAATGAAGATCTCAGGTG
>JABUQX010126853.1:0-5000 GCA_015478945.1 Trachelipus rathkii | reverse complement strand
ATTATTATTTATTTTCATTTTATGTTTATTTCTTTATTTTTATTATTGTTTATCAGCGTTAGCCTTGCTCCTGCAGCCGCAGTCATAGCCGCGAGCGCACGCCGACGCTGCGGTAGCGACGAGTCCGGTTCAGCGTCCGGTTCCCCGTCCGGTTCAGGCCCTCTGTATATTATTATTATTATTATTATTATTATTATTATTATTATTATTATTATTATTATTATTATTATTATTATTATTATTATTATTATTAACACGTGGCCCCAAAACCTGGGATATTGACGTAGAAGGATGAAACTTGGTATACAACCTTCTTAGGATGTATCTTAGATGCAGCCGGGGGTAAAATGACCGAGGGCACCCCATAGGGGGATTGCTCCCCAAACCTGAAATATTGACATAGAACGACGAAACTTGGTATACAGCCTTCTTAGGATGTATCTTAGGTGTAACCGAGGTAAAATGACCGAGGGGACCCCATTAGGGGGTGCTGACCCCCAAACCTGAAATATTGACGTAGAGTGATGAAACTCGGTATACAACCTTCTGAGGATGTATCTTAGATGCAGCCGGGGTAAATGACCGAGGGCACCCCATGGGGGATGCTGGGCCCCCAAACCTAGAATATTGACGTAGAACGATGAAACTCGGTATATACCCTTTATATAAGTTACCATCGTTGTAGAAGAGGAAAAATTACCGCGGGCACCCCCAAAGGGGGGTACTGGCTCTCTAAACCTAGAATATTGACATACATTACTAGAATGATAAACTCGGTATATATCCTTCTTATAAGGTACCCTCTTTGTAGGAGAGGTAAAATTACCGCGGGCACCCCAAAGGGGGGTACTGGCCCCCCAAACCTAGAATATTGTCATAGAACGACGAAACTTGGTATACAGCCTTCTTAGGATGTAACAACTAAACAGAAGAGGTAAAATGACACTACGCCCCTTAGGTGACGGGGCTGTGCCTCAAAATTTTGAATATTAACATGGATCGATGAAACTTGGTATACAACCTTCTTATAATGTAACAACTATACAGAAGATGTAAAATGACAATCGCCCTCTAGGTGATGGGGCTGTGCCCTAAAACATTGAATATTAACATAGAACGATGAAACTTGGTATACAGCCTTCTTAGGATGTAACAACTATACAGAAGAGGTAAAATGACACTACGCCCCTTAGGTGACGGGGCTGTGCCCCAAAACTTTGAATATTGAAATAGAACGATGAAACTTGGTATACAACCTTCTTATAATGTAACAACCATACAGAAAATGTAAAATGACACCGCGCCCTCTAGGTGATGGGGCTGTGCCCTAAAACATTGAATACTGACATAGAACGATGAAACTTGGTATACAGCCTTTTTAGGATGTAACAACTATACAGAAGAGGTAAAATGACACTACGCCTCTTAGGTAACTGTGGTGTGCCCAAAACTTTTAATATTGACATAGAACGATGAAACTTGGTATACAGTCTTCTTATAATGTACCCTCGTTGTAGAAGAGGTAAAATGACACAATGCCCCATGGGTGATGGGGCTGTGCCCCAAAACTTTGAATATTGACATAGAACGATGAAACTCGATATACAGCCTTCTTATAATGTAACATCGATACAGAAGAGGTAAAATGATACTACGCCCCCTAGATGAGGGGGCTGTGCCCCAAAACTTTGAATATTAACATAGAACGATGAAATTTGGTATATACCCAATTCGTATAACAACAATGTTGATGTCCTTATATATGTTATCGGATCTGTAGATCTCGAATATGAGGGTTGTAAGTTCGTAAATAAATAACTAAATAAATAAATAAATAAATAAATAAAAAAATTAAATTAAAAATTAAACACAAAGTATAAATGTAAAATAAAAACATAAAAATAAAGTTAAAGTTAAAAAAAAAAAAAAAAAAGTTAGAAAAAAAATTATTCTTTTTATGTTTATAACTTACAAATTTACGTTTTTTACATACCCTAAAGCGGTAAATCAGTAAATCAGCAAGTCAGTAAATCAAACTACCATCCCCACCGCCCTCCTACACATCCATGATCTACTAATCTATTGATCTATTGATCTATTGAGTCAAGTCATATCTCGAGTATCATTATGGATAAACATAACATAAAAAATAAGTTCTTTTTTATACTAACCCTTGAATATATCCCTACGTAACAAAGTTTTCACATCAGTAAAGCTAACATAACATAACCTGAACTAAGAATATAATGTACAACGACAAACCTAACATATCTTACGTACGAATAAACTGTTAACATTAACAAAACTCCATGCATAACATCAGTAAAGTAACTAACATTGAGCCCAGAACGTAACCTACTCACACTTTTTCAAACATATCATTGTTATTATTCACATTAACATAGTAATATTTAACAAAAATTTATCATACCTTAACCTAATTACTATACTAACCAACGAATATACGCTAACGCAACAAAGTTTTTACGTCAATAAAGCTAACATATCATAACCTGAACTAAGAATATAATGTACAACAGCACACCTAACATACCTTAAGTATGAATAAACAGCTAACATTAACAAAGGTCCATACTTAACAATAGTAAAATGGCTAACATAGCGTACAGAACGAATCGTAGCGCTTTTGATTTAGTAAATATTCATTTAATAAAACAGTGTTGCTTTGTGTTTGTTTATTTTATTTTTATTTTTCTTAAAAAATTATTTAGTTAAAAAATTATTTAGTTTCATTTTAATTTTTTTTTTAAACTTTTATTTATTTCTTTAAAACTTTTAAAAAAAAAAAACTTTGATTTATTTCTTTAAAACTTTTTTGTTACTAATTTTTTATTTTTTTACGTACCCTAAAACAGTAAAATCAGTAAATCTGTAAATCAAACCACCCCATCTGCCCCTCCCCACCCACCCGTTATCTATTGATCTATCGATCTATTGATCTACTGACTCAAGTCATATTTTGTATAACATAACACAAAAACTGTTATTTATTTTTGGTTTATTTCTTTAAAACTTTTCTGTTTTTTTACTAATTTTTTTATTATTCTTTTTATGTTTATAACTTAAAAAGTTGTGTTTTACATCGTCTAAACCAGTAAATCAGTAAATCAAACAGCTATCCCCTACCCTCCCCGTCACCCACTCCATCCGTGATCTATTATTGATCTACTGATCTATTGAACTATTGATCTACTGAATCAAGTCATATTTTGTATAACATAACACGAAAACAAGGTCTTTATACAATGATCAACGAATATATGCTGACGTAACAAAGTTTTATTTTTTTTTACATCATTAAAGCTAACATCGCATCACCTAAACTAAGAATATAATGTACAATAACAAACCTAAACACAGCTCAAACCCGAATAAACGGTTAAAATTAACAAAGTTCCGTACTTAACGACAGTAAAGTAACTAACACAGCGTACAAAATTGTATTTTCATACCCAGGTCTTACGAGCAATTCGTTTCACGTTTGTATTTGTATTTCCTGTTTCACTAGAGTTATCAGATACAAGTCGAGAAATTGTTCAAACTCCTCCCACTTTTCGAAACATTACGCAATACCAATGATTATTGTTTGGTTCGTTTTCGAAACATCACTCTATACATTTGATTCCTGTTTGTCACAGGGTCAACATAACAAATTTATTAAAAACATTTTATGTTTTTGCTAATGTCTTTATGTTTTATAACATTAGCATAGTAATTTTTTAAGAAAACCTAACAAAAATTTATCATGACATAACCTATCTATCATACTAATCAACGAATAAATGCTAATCTATACAGGGTCTTCAAATTACCTCAGTCAGATACACAGTTGCCAAACTTACCAATCTCACATGTTCTATCACAACTACGACATACCAATGTTAATTTAATATTAACATAGTGATATTTATTATATCATAACCTAATTAACAAATTGAATTACGAATAAATGCTAACATAACAAAGTTTTAACATCAGTAAACCTAACAGAATATATGTTTATTGTAATTTTTATTTATTTAAATTTATTTTTCAAATTTCTTTTAATTTTTGTTTATTTAAAAATAAATATATTTTAAAAAAAAAACTTTTATTATTTATTTTTATTTTATTTTGTTTAAAATATTTTTTTTTTTCAAATTTTTTTATTCTTTTTAAGTTTATAACTTAAAAAACTTGCATTTTTACACACCCTAAAACAGTAAATCGATAAATCAGTAAATCAAACCATCCACCCCATCCCTCCTTCCACCCTCCACCCTCCCACTTCTATGATCTATTATTCTATTGTCTCAAGTTACACATCGAGTATCATTTTGGATAAACATAATATAACGTAAAATTAAGTTCTTTATACACTGATCAACGAGTATATGCTAACGTAAAAAAAGTTTTCACATTAATAAAGCTAACATAGCATCATCTGAACTAGGAATATAATGCCCAACGACAAACCTAACATACCTTAAACACGAATAAACTGCTAACATTAACGACGTTCCATACTTAACAACATTGAAGGAACTAACATAGCATACAAAAAGTAACCTATTCATTATCGTAAAGTCACAAGCCTCACGCTACAACAGTTTACTTGCTAGCCAATACAATACACTTAATAAATTACTATAAATTCCTATCTACATTAATTACCATACAAATTTCAATGAAGGTAGCAACGTAAAATATTATTAATATCAATATATTTAATAAAAATTTATCACAATTTATTTAATGTTATAATTGATGATTCAACCCAATATCGTCTGATCATTTGATAAATTATACTATAAATAAACTTTGGTATTATCTGACTGATTTGAATATACTGACTTAAAATAAATACATAATGTGCAATGATAATATCACCAATGAATGAATAATATATAACCCAATGATAGACTAAAATTTTGAATAACATAAATAATAAAGTTCCAACATTAATAATAACAAATAAATGGTAATAAAACAAACTATTG
>JABUQX010126851.1:7500-25840 GCA_015478945.1 Trachelipus rathkii | reverse complement strand
GGTATATATATATGTACAATAGGTACATATATATATACAGCTCAATATATATATATATATCAGTTTGTGAGGTAGGCGGTTTTCGATGACTCTTTACATAATAATTATATGCATTTGTTTTGATAAATATATACTAGACAGTATATATTTATACATTATGCGTATTTAACCATTGGTTAAATAACGTGAGGAATTCTATTACACAAGACTTTTTTGATTTTTTAGTTTATAGTTTTAATTTTTAGTCTGCAAACACACACGAAGAATCCAGACACACAAAGATCAATTTTACAAGAATCAGTTACACCAGGAGGGTTTTTTTTCGTCTCATAAGTTGAAAGTTTTTGACGATCAGGCACACTAGAAAGCATTTTACATTCAAAAACACTTCGATAGATGTGAAAGATGTTATAGAACAATAGTTCAGAAGGAAGTTTACTTAAGAGATTAAGAAAGATAGGAATAAGAGTTTTTTTTTCAGATAACTTATCAGAACTATGTACTGATAAGTTTGATTGGCCAAGTAATTTAAATTTACGTTCCAGTCAGTAAGGGAACGACAGAAGTTTCATTTTCCAAACAAATGAAGCAAAGCCAACTTTTATTCTCCAGGCTTATTTACTTCGTATCAGGACACAAGTGTGTCATTTTATAACCCCGAGACAAGGTTATAAAAGACTGGTCCTTCTTCAATAAGGTACATACTCCGATGGAGTCGACATGAAGTTTATTCACTACTAGAAGTAACTAGCAGATAGTTATAGTGAACCCCGGCTAAGCATTTTAAATAACAGGGTTCACCACCACCAACGTTATTTCCATATATTAAAGGTTTATTATGGGCATAATATATGTGAACGTTAACTTTAAAGACATCCGTAAAAGCAGTGATAACTTCTGGTATTGGCAATTGACCCGGAAGTTTTAATAATCGGAGCCTTTTTTGAACCAACTGACCTTGAAGTTTATATTTTACAGGATGCTTTTGTAACTCGTCGATAAGAACATCTCTTACCTCTAAATGTCTCTCGACCGATCCATATAAGTAAAGAGAAAAACACTTATATAACGAGTCTCCTCCTCCGCTGATTTCTATCGAAAAGAACCCAGGAGGAATGAAATCCAAAGAAGTATTTTCGTCGGGTTCTCGGCGGGTTCTTCTATATTATCATTTACGGGAGATCGGGAGAGAGCATCGGCAACTATATTTTTAGGGCCCGATATATGACGTATGTCAAAGTCATATTCATAGAGCTCTTCCATAGTCCTAGCTAACCTTCCATCAACCAAACTCATATTTTGTAAATAGATGAGTGGCATATGGTCGGTATAAATAATGAATTTTATACCACGGAGGATCTAAGGGATTTGACAGCCCAACGCAACGCAGTTAATTCCTTATCAATTACTCCATAATTTCTCTGAGCCCCATTGAAGGTCATAGAAATAAAAGCAATTGGCCTGCGTTCTCCGTCTTGGATTTGAGAAAGGCAAGCACCCGCCCCGAAGTCTGAAGCATCTACATGTAGCTCCATGGGAGAAACCTCCGGACTATAATCGGGGAACCCTAACAATGTGGGATTTACTAAGGCCTCCTTAAGTTGATCAAAGGCCTGCTGACACTCCGGCGTCCATTTAATGGATCTACCACCAGTCTGGCATGATAAAGGCTTACTGATTTGAGAACAATCTGGAATATGACGCCTATAAAAGTTTACCATTCCCAGAAACTGGCGTAATTGTTTTACCGTAGTGGGGACAGGAAATTCTAAAGCTCCTTTGAGATTTTTCTGAAGGGGCAGTATACCTTTCCGGGATATATGGTGACCCAAGAATTCCACCTCAGTACGACACAACCGGGTTTTACTGGGTTTAAGTTTGTACCCGTTTTTCTCTAGTGCAGAAAGGACACGATCCAAGGTGGTTAGATGATCATCTATATTTTTACTGAGAATGATAATATCATCTAAATATACCATAACCTCGGACCATGGCAAGTCTTCCAACGCCAACATCATACCACGTTGAAATGTTGCTGGACCATTTTTTACACCAAAGGGCATTTTTAAATATTCGTACTGTGCAAAGGGGGTGGAAAAAGCAGTTTTTTCAACACTCTCGGGCTCCATTGACACTTGATAATATCCACGGACCAGATCTATTGTTGTAAAATAGACATTACCGTACATATTATAAATCATATCTATTAGGTTAGGTAACGGGAAGGAATCGGTCTTAGTAACACTATTTAATTTCCGGTAATCGATACATAATCGTAATTTACCGTCAGGTTTTCGGACCGGAACCACAGGAGCTGAATAAGGGGATTTACTAGGTCTAATAATATCCTGCTCCAACAGTTCATGACATTGGTTTTCTATTTCTTGAGCCAAGGGACCCTGGAAACGACGTACTGGTAATCTCACAGGTCGACCAGTTTCTACCTCGATATTGTGTGTGATATTAGTAGCCACTCCAACGTCGTGGTCACCGAAACTGAGAGCCGATTTATGTTTTAATAACACTGCGATTAATCGTTTCTTTTCGAGGTCAGAGATAGGAATATCCGCAAAGCAAAACTCCTCCTCCAACTTAGTGGGGGACCATACGTCTGCTTTAAAGTTGATTTCGGAATTCGCCTCTACTGGCCTAGTATTAATTTGAAGAATATCTTCTTCTTCCAAAGAACACAAGCTACCTACTACAGTACCCTTCCTAACATAATAAGGTGTATCGGAAGGATTAAATAGAGCGATCTTACACGAATCTCGCAAATCCAATACACCAGGAATTGGTACAACGGATCCCATTGGCTCTGATTGAAAACCTACCAAAGCAGAGACTTCAGATGAAGGACAACTTACATCCACCATCTGACAGGAAAACGGTGGGGAACATTAATGGACTTAACCGTGACACATTTATAAAAAGGGATGTTTAGACTCTCATCCTTAGCTACGGATTCTATACAATCATTAGATCTATGTACTAATTCCCGCGTAGTTAAGTCTGGGAGAAGGTCATTTTCTTTTAAAGCGACAGCCCCTAAAACTAGCGAAGCTGGCATAAATTCCTGGGGAACCACCAACAAAATGACGGGCTTAGATACATAATCACTATCAGGGAAGTACAGATTACATTCAGTGTAGAAGTCAATAGGTACTGAATGTTCTCGGACCAGACCACTGATGGCATTAACTTTTATATCTACAGAGGGCCGTAAGGGTAAGTTCTTCATGTTAACCCCTCGGTCAGTCAGTGGCTGATTTAAACTAATTCCAGCTCCCACTGTCCCCAATACAAAACTATCAGAAGCCTGTGAGCTGTTGGGAACCAAACGACTGAAACCAAGCAAGGGTCCTCCGTGAAAGGATACAATGGGACAAAAAATACCCATCGTCGCGTAAGGATTTCTAAGGTTTTTATTCTATAGGAGTTCGTTCAGAAAGTTTCTCGGAAATAATTTAGAAGTTTAAAAGTTCTCTGTGCCTCGCATCATCAATGACTGAGTCGATTTAATTATCCCACCAGAGACTTCAGTCCCGAACCAGGATTTTGTTAAAGGATTCATACCGCACCCTCGATCATTAGACAAGGTTTACATTTTACTTGCATAGATGGTCTCACTTGTTTGACGATGGGAGAGGCTGTGATTGGTCGATGATCTTGAAGAATACGACCGGAATATACTTGTTTCAAGGGAACAGTCCTAAGGGAAGGACCGGGCTCGTGCTTCATGGATTATGAGACTGGGGAGGAGCACTAAGGGAACACCTCATCCCAGCGTGAGGACCACCGCAGAAGGGATAGACTACTTTTCTGATATTCGGAGAAGAAGAAGAAGGAGACTTCCTAGATCAACAATTGGCCCTGATGTGACCTTTCTTTTTGCAATAACTGCATACTCCCAGATATTTGTAACACTCTTCCATGGAGTGACCTGTTTTTTCGCAGTAGTTACACAAAACCTTTCTCCTTTCATCAGCCTTAGGACGAGAAGTTGAATTACGGTCAGGACGAACTGTACTATCATGGTTCTTGGAACTATTGGTGGAGTCACGATAGTATCGACTACCATTATTTCGTTCTTGCGGACTATTTTTCTTCTTAGGAGCCGGCCGATGATTATTGTTGGATTTAGGTTTCCGTTGTTCGACGTTTTGATGTAAAACCTCAGTCCATCCGGGTAGTGCAGTATTTATCCGGATAACGGATTCCAAAGATTCGTCTAGGTTCACTTTCATCGCGGTCTTTTGGGCATAAGTTGATTTGTCGATCTCAAGTGGATTAGTTTGGGAAATGGAATTCGGGAAAGCGATATTCTCGCTATCTAAGGAGTCCGCAAAATTCACTATATTTTCCCAGGAAGCTCTACTATACCCGTCCAACTCCATCATTTTAATATATTGACTGACGAATATCTCAACATAAGGAGGCAAACTACATAGAAAAGCTATCCTAAGTGAATCATGATCTCTCATATCATAACCCGGATATGCTTGACTAGCTAGGCGCTCTAACCGAAGGGCGAACATTTTGATGCTCTCGTTAGGGTATCGGTGAGCGGCATGATACTTCTGTATTCTGTATTCTTTTTTCTTTCGTTCCTCATCACGATACCAACACACAAGATTATCCCGTACAGAGAAGTATTCACGGTTGTCTTTGATGATCTCTCGGTATATGTTCAAGAATTTTCCTTCTAGCTGTCGGCCAAGCAGTCGTAACCATTGGTGATGGGCATTAGGGTAGTGTAAGCTACAATAAGCCTCAAAATCAGCCAGGTAGACTAAGAGATCTTGTTCCGATTCGTATTTAAACTTTCCAGGATCCACAACCTTAAGCTTCTGAGAGTTCTTGAGTAACTGAGTCAGAAGCACAATGGCTTCCTCCAGCATGTCAAGTCTCTTTTTCATGTGTGGTCCTGAATACATTGAAGGTTCATCATCGTCAGGAATACGACGCATAGGCAGTCGTTGGGAATATCCTTGCGGATTACAACCAGAATGCGACTGAGAATCAGTCGAAAACATCTGTTGCTCCGGATATTGATTGAAGGGAATTTGTTCTCGTTGAGGCTGTAGTAATTTATTATACTTTCCAGAAAAGTCAGCCTCTCCTCTATGGATAGGGGATAGAGAATCTCTATTGTCTCTGCCCATATCGGGAGTTCTAAAGAGAGACTTCGGTTGGGTGAAGTAATTTACTGGGGGTATATAATCATGACGAAGATTGGGATTAGGAAGAAGTTGAGGTTTAGGAAGAAAATTATGAGTAGGCATAAGATTAGGATTAGGAATAAGATTAGGATTAGGAATAAGATTAGGATTAGAATGAAGATTAGGATTAGGAATAAGATTAGGATTATGGTTAGGATTAGAATGAAGTTGATTTCTAGAATTTTCCACATAGCTAGGTGGATTATGTAGAAAAGGCGTTGATCGTGGTTGAGGTTGGGAAACTAAGGAAGGTTTATACTCACGATCATAGAAAGAAGTGGTATTTTTAGGCATATGCACATGATGGGAATCGAATTTAGGTGGAATACCCTGAACTTGATCATGGAACGTTCTGTGTTCAACCTTACCGACTGTATCGCTTACTTGATCCAATTGCCTTTCACTTAATACCTGTTTATGGAGTTTCGTTAATAAAGTACTCATCTCAGGCTCAGTGAAAGGTTTGTCAGAGTTAGGAGCTAAAGATAAGTCAGAGGGCATGTCAGAGTTGACAACTTCTACCCTGTCTTTATTTTCCACATTCATTCCTACATTCATTCCTTCATTATTTTTATTACGATCATCACGGAGACGTTGTTCTACACGTGGATCTAATGCGACAGCTGCAAGAGAGGGATCAAAGTCCACAGCTTCTTGGCTATCAGCATTTATGCTCGTATCCAAGTCTTTTGGTTGAGGTTTTTCTGACATTTTCTTTTGTAATTTCAAAAGAAAGAATTTCAAAGTATTGGAGGGTTATTCTAACTAACTCTCGATCTGTCCAAAGTACGTACAAAAGAAGAAGAAGATTTCTTTGAAAAGAATTGAGAAGAGAATCGATGATTTTTCAAAAAATAAATATGATGATGTGAGCGAGAGTCACAATCCTAGTGCACGCAAGCGCAGGAACTCAAACAGAGTCCCTGTTCGGGCGCCACTTAATTTATTTATGTGGCGGAGAGGAAGTACGCTGGGATCAACAAGTGTTCCCGACGGTGAGGTACCTCTCTCCGCTCTTTCTTGGAAATATGAAGTTCGAAGAATTTTTGATTTCGGAAGTCAAAGTATAGGAGATTACGTCAATGTTAGGTTTGTGATGTTCAAAGATAGTGGTTTGAAGGTCTAGTCAGCACAGCAACCACCTGACACCATCCGGGGTAATACGGAGCAGATTAGATTTTCTCCGTAACGGAGGAAGTTAGTCTTCAGGACTCCGTCGGCCTGCTGACTTGAATGACTTTCGAGGAGGATTGTGAACTTTGATATAAAATGTTGATACAATCTAAGATTTTTACCTAAAGGAAGATGTAGAATTATTTAGCTCGTTTCCCGGAGCTTTCTCGAAGATTAACCCGATAGAGGTCTCGAAGATTAACCCGATAGAGGTCTCGAAGATTAACCCGATAGAGGTCTCGAAGATTAACCCGATAGAGGTCTCGAAGATTAACCCGATAGAGGTCTCGAAGATTAAGAGTAACAATACCAAAAAACATCAATATGAAGGATAGTGACACTCCATAAAAAAGTGTTATCTTTACTAAAATCGCTCAGAATATATGGTGGGAGGTCTGACAAAAGTTAATAGTACACAGTCCTACCCCAACAATATATAAATAAAAGATTGTGATTAAATAGAATCAGTTAATACACCTTGGAGAGCAAGTTAAAGGTTCCAATGTGTAAAATATGTACAAGAGCACAGACAGCTCTAGGACCAGATACGAGAGTGGAAACCGAACGCTTCCAAATATTGCTCATGCATAAAAATCAAGGGAATAAGAAATCCAGACTCAACAATTGTGAATAAATGATGACTTAACTGAATTGACTGGGGGAATGGTTCCAAGTGGTGAGTATGATTCAGGAGAATACAACTATGCTGAAGTACTATTAAGGAGGAAAGAATCAGGCCGAACCCCAACGTTAGAATTGGCAGGGAGAAGGATCCAGACGAACCACAACTCCGAAACAACTCCAAGAAGAAAGATTCAGGATGAATTCCAACTTCAAAATAGCACCGAGAAAAGATTCACTAAGGAATCTCACTCAAGAGTATCAGCTTAAAGGACGGATTCAGGATTGAATCCCTGGAACAGAAATCGGATTCAGGAATGAAGCCCCAAAACAGAATCAGCACACAATCAGAAGATGATGGATTCAGGATGAATCCCAAAATAGAACCCTGTTAAATAACAGTAATTGGTATTTGGATTTTACTATTTATATCTGACAACTAAGGTACAACAATATAAATCTATGTAGGATAAGAAACCTACCCTGATATATCCACGAGGGGTTTCACAGATGGGAACAATAAGGATGTCAATGGCCTTCCAGCAAGCAACACGATAGTAAACTGTAACAAAGTTTACTATCTTAATATCAGTACAATATCCTTATTAAAATTATAATCATAAGCTTAAATAAGGTGGTAAATGATATCACTAACCTTGAAACCAGCTAAATAGGCTTTACAATTTCGTCAAGGTGTGATCTTTGAGCACTATTCCATATATAACCTCTGTGCTTCTGGCTATGCTTTTTTATATATTATTTTATTTTTAAAATATACAATTATTATCATAGCAAGAGATACTAAAAGAAAAGAAAGACTGGTATAGTATCGATAATTGTTATAAGGGTTTTCAATAATTGAAATGATTAGATGACTTAAGATTGTATTATCACAGGCTGGATCAAAAATGGTTACAAACATCCAGACTGTATTATAAAAACATTTCCCAATATAACATTACCAAAATCAAACTAGCGAAGCCAATTGACATCATGAATGCATGATCAATATCTCCCTTATATATATATATATATATATATATATATATATATATATATATATATATATATATATATATATATATATTATATATATATATATATATATATATATATATATATATATATATATATATATATATACTGTATATATATAGCTACCAAGCTGATACGTAGCATTAGCATCGACTCTGCAGGCGTCGAGGCTTTCATGGATTCTACTAAAGTCTTGAACGAAATAGACCTTCTTATGGGTGGACAGGGTGGTCAAAATATTTCAGAAGCGAACTAACACCAGCATTCCTCTCACCAAGGACATCTTTCCGTTTCAGCATAGGCAAAATTTGTTGAACTTGTTCATAAAATATAATACACCTCTCCCTAGTTCTGCTGCTGTAGAGCGAATATTTAGTATTGGTGGGGATATTTTGAGGGCAAAGAGGTCAGTCTTAACTGCTTTTAATTTTGAGCAGCTAATCTTTTTGAAAGGTAATATGGATCTTTTGTCCTTTGAAGAAGACATTGAGGAGGAAGAGGAAAATCTTGAGATTTTGTAAATATTCATTCAATTTTTTATATAATATTATAAATAAATTTTTTGTAATGATATATACTATTTAGTATTTAATATTAAAACCTTTTGTGAAGTCGCACATTATTAGAGGAAAACGTGCGGACGGGCGGACTAGCGATGGCGGATGTTTGATGGTCTGAATAGGTGCGGAGGAGCGCTAGCTGACTACGTTTTCTCGAGGTGCGGAGGTGCGCTAGCGGACTACCCCTAAATGAGCGGGGTGCCCACCTCTGATATATATATATATATATATATATATATATATATATATATATATATATATATATATATATATATATATATATATATATATATATATATATATATATATATATAGGTGATTGTGGAGAAATGTTTATTATTCTTATTACTCTTGTCATTTAACTATAAGTTAGAATGTAGTGTGGTTGGTATTACACCAAAATGTACACTTATTCCTTAACCCGGAATAAGAAAGTACATTCTTATTAAAGATTACTGCCTCTGCTTAAGTACAAATATTTTTTTTGTTCATAACTTTAAATTAAAAATCTTAAACATAACTGACACATATTTCTAAATTGCAGTTGATTAAGTATCATATTTTCATAATCTTATGTATATGTTGAGGTTGTTAAATTATTCATTCCAATTCCAATTGAGAACATAACCCAAAATTTACACCTCCTCAAAGTTCGAAGTTTGTACCTTGGTGCACATTGACGTTTCTGAATTTGCAACACCTGTACATTTGGGAATCCTCAGTACAGGTGAGTGTCTATGTTATTAAATAAACTTAAGTCACTTACTTACATTTCATAAATCAAACGCAATTCAATATACTAATTTTTTTTTCAGTACTGTATCCATTCCATTCAATCCTCGTACTTCTGATTGAAAAACATCCTCAGTTTATAAGAAAAACCCCTCACAGTTGTTCTTATCATTAGGGTAAGGCTTCTCATCTTAAAATATATATAAATTAAAACGTAAATCAGTTAATTAAATAAGTTCTTAAATTTTAAATTATATTATTTAATGACCTATAAATCTAACTTTTGTTATATTTATAGGGTTTTTCTTCGTGGATTTTTCTTCTTGGACTTTTCTTCTTGGATTTTTCTTCTTGCATATTTCTTATTGGTGGGCAATGCTTATTGCCATCTGAATGAATCTTAATAAATCTTCTTATTTGTGGGCAATTTAAATTGCCATTGGACTCTACGTCTTATTTGTGGGCGATAATAATCGCCGTATCATCGTATTGCGGGCGATACCAATTGCTACCCAACTACCTTTTTATTGGTGGGCAATATCAATTTCCATATGATGCCCTTCTTGATCATAATCATTAAGTTAAGTACCCATCATCATAAACTCAAAGTGTAATAATTTCATAAAAGTTTATCAGATTTATTTCACTAGTACTAAATAAATAAATTTCATAAAGCCCCTTTTTTGATTCATATAGTTTAGATAAATTTTGATACACTAAAATTATCTAAACTCATACCAAAAGTCTTGGTCCTTCCCCAGATATCCATCAGTCCTGGAATCTAAACTCATACCTATAAGTTTTGGTTTTTCCATAGATACCCATAATTCCTAGTATCTTATCTTACCTCAGGGTAGGGTATAGAATTAGTTTACAGTATTAGCGTATAAGCGTGTATAAATGAGATACTCTATCCATCTCTATAAATAACCCTTCTAAAGTAACCACTTTTTGTAAAATTAAAGCTATCTATTTTTCTTTTGTATTATTCTCCTATTGTTCTATTTAACATATCTTCTTAAGTGAATACCACACATCCAATTACACGCAGCGATTTGCCGGGCCAACAAGTCCCATCATTTACCCTGAAAGTAGCAGGAAAGCCTGATCGACTCTACCCCGAATACTGTCACTTCTTTCAACTTTCAAAAAGGAGGAAGACCTTTGGATATTCCATTAAGGTTGAGAACAAATTTTCTTTTTGTTTTCTCATAATTTAATCTTTATTACAAATTTAGATTTACTTATTGTTGGAGAGTGAGTATTTTTCATAGTCCTGTCTATGTTACTCACTCTCCACTACATATATATATATATATATATATATATATATATATATATATATATAGGTAGTATATATATATATATATATATATATATATATATATATATATATATATATATATATATATATATATTTCGCCCAAATCTTTTTGCTAGGGGGCGATTTTCAAGGTTCAGGCCATGTATGGGTAAAAACAACGTCCAACTGCGTCAGATTTTTATTTAACATAACATCAAAGAATGTGCTAATTTTCCAAAATTTAGAAGTATGCAAGGTAAATAATTTCATAACATAAATTGAAGATACAATAGTAGGTGCGCCGTTAGGTCCGATAATGAGTGCCACGCAAGGTGCCTATAAAGTATAAACAAAATAAAAGTAATAAATAAAAGAATTCCATAGTGGGCAGACATAAAAAATACATTTTAACATTTTGTGAAAAAGATTATTAAATATATGACATGAGACACTGTTAAGTTAAACAAAATTTCTTAACCATTTACAACAAAGTATAAAATTTTAAAGTTAAAATTTAGTGTCTTCTCTTGATGACTAAATACATAAATTTCAGAAAGTTAACATTATTCATTCTATAAGTTGATTTTTTTATACAAAGAATTTTAAACATTTTTTTTTTTGAAAATTTCAGACAAAAATGCAACATCAAAAATTTAAGATTTACTTCAGCAAGTGCTTTAAGATAATAAAATTTAAACAAAGGTGATTGCAAAATTTAAATGTCAACGTGAATGAATTTAACTAAATTTAAAAATAAATATAACTTCTTGGTCCGATGAATACTAAATGAAAAATGAGTTTATTGAAAACAAAAATAAAAAAAAGAGCCAAGAAACTTTAAAAATTATTTTTATTTTTCAAAAATAAATTGTAAGTTGAGAATGTTCTGGTGGTTGAAGTGTAGTGTATGTTATATCGTAGTTTAAATAAAACCAACAGCAAGTTGTTTTCCTAATTTTATAAAAACAAAAAAAAGTGGGCGAGGTGCTAAAAAAAATGGGAGGAAATTCGCGTAACTTCATTATTATTATTATTATTATTATTATTATTATTATTATTATTATTATTATTATTATTATTATTATTATTATTATTATTATCATTATCAACATTATCATCACTGTCGTTCTTATTATTACGACTGAAAGTACAAGTTTCTTGTGAGAGATAAATTTATAAAAACCAAACAAATTTAAAACTTACCAGATCACAAACTGAGGAAAATGGAAGAAAAATAGACTTGTCGGTAGTACATCAGGATTCAGAATAAATTTTAAGATTGAACAAGCGCTTTCTTATAGGAAAAAAAAAAGGGGGAAAAGAGGGGGAATGATTTGGACTTTAGTTTCAAATGATAATGGATGTTTATTGAATAAATATATTAATCAGAAAATACAAAATTTAATTTGATACAAAAAGGACTTTGGTTATGAGGTAACAGATTTTGAAGCCATCGTGATAAAGAAAAAAAAACTCAAAGAAAGGAAAATAAAATTTTATCTAAAAAGATAAAATCGATAATGAACAAGAAAATGGATATATCAAATTTGTTGTTCAAATAGACTTTTACAGATAAATTTCTGTGAAAGAGGTCCCCTGCCAATGAAAAGAAAAGGAAATTGAGGTATGCAATTTATGCAGGAGGATTTGAATATGTGGGTTCTAGTCCAGGGTAAATGGAAGAGGTTGATTTTGGTTCGGGTATAGGTGCACGTTGGACCACGGTATATTGAACACTAGGGGCTGCAGAAGGAGCTGCAGGGGGTACAGGAGTAGGGCGAAGTTTAAAATAAACCAAACAGATTCCTAAGATGCTTAGTATGGTCGCAAAAATGGAGAATCCGGATATCGAAAAAGAATGGATATTTAAGCTTTTCTGAGTTTGTAAAGTTCGATTTATGGTGTCAAGAGACTCATCCCAATGGGGATGTAATGGTTTTAATTTTAATTTGGAAGTCAGAGAAGTAACATTTGGGATAAAATTTTGACGATCAAGTGGATATTCAGGAAGTTACGAATCTTTGTTATCCCTTGTTTGGAAGCGGAAGAATGGGAAGGATGTCTGAAGATGTATGCAATAACCTTAATAACGTGTGCATTTTTATTCTTGATATATTAGGTTAATACTTTAAAAAATTTTTTTATATATCTGTTAAAGTATTAGTATTTTGATATTTTGTTTTCTAATTTCAGAACGAAGATCGTTCGTTATTACCAAGTTAAAGAAGATCCAATTTCTCAAACATTTTGTGTGTGAAGATAGGGGAGAAGAAAAGTTTTATGAGAAAAGGGTTGTATATTGGATTAATAAGCAAATAAAATTTGAAATTTTAGTGATCTTACCATTAATTTGTTATAAACTTTTTTAATATTCTTAAATGAAAATGTGTTTACAGTTTCATAATTTTACATGTTAGAAATGTTTTTCTAATATGTTTTGTTATTTATACATTGATGTAAATAAATGTAAAATAGCCGGCCCGTGGCACTTTAAAAAGAAAATTTTAACAATCTAAAAGTAGGTGTGAAGAGGTACAGATGTTCCTGTGTGAGGAAGGAAAAAGAGAAGGATAAATAGATGGTATAAATGAATCTGTGTGATGTGAGGTCGCGTTGATGTGATAGTTAGTTGTGTGGTGGAATGTATTTTGTTTCAGTGATATGTATGTTAAATAAGGAGGTATTTTTGTGGTTAATGTCCTTGTGTTGAGAGTGAAAGGTATTGAGAAATGCAATGAATGTGGTTTTAAAAGGAGTATGTTTGTGTACGTTACTTTAAGTGTGTCCAACATCAAAATGTGAGTGTTCTTTTGAGTTTACACACATATGAAAATGAGGTGGGTATGTAATGTTTCAGTCTTAACGGTGTGACGATTTTTGACATTATTTAAGAGTGTGGAAGTTTCTGTTGTGAGAGAAATGTGAATGCAAATTTTTAGTGTAGAATGTGTGGAAAAGATATGATTAGTGAAGAGGATGGATGGAAAGTTTTGTTCTTTCGAGAAAAAGAAGGAAGAATCTGAATGCGAAATGCACATAGGTGCGGTTTAAGTATCAATTAGGAAGGGCGGAGAAGTGAGAAATTTGAGAAAAAAAAAACTTGACAAGCGTGTCGTGTGAAAATATGCGGCATGATTTAGTATGTGAAATGGAGAATTAAGAAACAACTCGTGGAGAAGTAGGAGGAAGGGGATCAACATATGATCATTAAAGAAAACAGGTGGGGTGGGCGATCACCATAGAGAGCGTGAAAGTGGTTTCCTGAGAATGAGGTTATCATATAGGAAACGCGTTATTATGTAACGAAATAGGCTCAGATTTCAAAGAAAATTTCAAAGGAGGAGAAGACGTGAAAGCTTTAATGAATGTGGAGAAAGACTCAGTGTTATATGGGACCTTAAACGCTAAATCTTGAGCTTTACTTCGTGAATGTGATAAACATTGTTCTTTAATGCGAACTGGAGGAAAATAACGAGCATGCTGAAGGGTAGAAAGAGTTTTCCCATTAACATTTGGCAGAGGTAAGAAAAATTGAATCCCTGGAGAACTACTAAAAGGTGAGGCGGTGTTATGAGCATGGTTACTATTCCATCTAAAAGCGTTTGTGCTACTATCTATCTTATTGGGGAATAGAGCCTTGGCATGTGCTTTGCCATTTCCATTTTCTACAATATTAACACTACCTAAATTTAAGTTCCCGCTATGGGAATGCGCGTTGCCAATGTCTAAATCATCTATATTAATGCAAACTTCAGGTTTGCTGATAGTGTGAGGAGAAGAGTCTCCTATAAGTTTCCCATTTAATAAATATTCCTGAGAACGCATGCTACTTTCAGGACAAACCCTAGCTAATTTTGAACTGATATTTGCGATACCATTTCCAGTCTCAGTCATGCTAACCGTATTGTTAGGTATAAGAGAATTTTCTACCCCGTGAAAAACATGCTGGAAATTTGTGTTAAAATTTCTATCGAAGCGTACATTATGAGCTAAAATATTAGAGTGTTTTGGAGTATTAACATTATATTCGTCATGCAAAAAGCTTTTAACCCCATTTGAATTTATATTATCAAGAGAAATAGGTTTAGCGCATGCATTAGAGCTATCTTTGACAAGTGTGTCAGCTGGCGAGCTGCGAACATTGCGAGTCCCACTGGGGGGATGAGCGTAAGGTGTGGGGGTGTCCCTGGATTTCTGGAGTAAAGAAGGTTTTCTCCAGTTGTTTACTAGATCTTCTCTATTAGCGAAATGAAAGAAAGATTTGTGGGCCCCCTGTGTCTGAATTTCTTTAGAAGGAATTTTACCACCGCGGAAGCGAGAATTTTGTGGAGAGGGTCTATAAGGAGAAAAACATTGAAAATGCCCATCTTGGGTCAAATGTTGCGGATTTTTCCGGCGATAACAAGTGTGTGGAGTTGCAAAAGGTTTGCGAGGAAAGGAGGAGGGAGTGTGATGTCCCCTATGTGTAGGGTTTCGAAACCGATCGTTTGTCAGCTCCTCAAAAAATCGTTGCCGCAAAGTTGAATGTGCAACGTTGTTATTGACATTAGAGGTTTTCATTTGGTCATTTGTGTTGACCGGAGAAAGCGCATTACCAGGTAAATGTTGAGAGTATGTAATATTGCTTCATTAAAATTGATAAAAGATTCAGAAATATTAACAAGAGAATGAGGGTTAGTGCCCTTCGATACCTTTTGATCAATGAGATAGGAGGCTTTTAAAGATTGCAAATCATGTTGAGAGAAAGTAGTTAATTCGGGAGATAGACCTAAAGTGCTAATTAAATATTCAAAAGAAGGAGAGTTATTAAAACAAGAGTTAGAAACAAGTGAATTATGCGGAGAGGTAGAAGAATTATTTCCTATTAAATTATTCCTATATAAAACATAATCAATAGTTTCTTCATACAATTTAGTATTATTTTTAGCGTATAATATATTACTGTTTCTAGTGTGTGCGTAAGCGTTCCTTCTACTTATTTCGTTATATTTCTTAACTATTCTTTTCTGTCTGTAAATATTGAAAGTGTGGCTTTCAACCTCATTCCTATGCTTTATATCTACAAGCGTCTCCATATTCGCTATATCATGGCCCTCTGGCATTTCTAATCTTACCTCCTTGCTGCTTTTCACCTCAGTGTCTGCTCTGACCTGTTGATAATATGCCAAGCTCATTCTATTACTGTGCAAGTGCTCTATAGGCGCGAGAGCTATCTGCTTTCCAAAAGTGTTTGCAGAACAGTCACTACTACTTTCAGTGCTATCAAATAGGCTACCAGGCTCAATATCCACACTATCTTCTATAGCTAAATCGTGTGGCCTATCATAAGAAAAACAATTTATACTCCTACCTTCCAAATTTCTAACATCTGCAAACTCCATATTTAAAGTAGTATACGACTCAACCTCAAATCCAGCATCACCATTGAAAACTTCACCATCGTTACCATCTCCAATTTCATCTGTGCTTGAGTTTTCAACATCAACTGGCAACTGCTTCAAATACACCTCGCTCATGGAGTTTATTTCAGGCACACTGCGGTCTACCTCGGTAATATCTGTGCTTCGCGAATCTGTTTCAGAGTCATCATTAATCTGTAAAGTTTTAATAAAAGAATGGGGAGATAAAGGAGTTTTGGTAAGAGAAGAATTCATATTACACCTTTCCAATCGAAAATGTGGAATATGGTTTTGCATTTGATTAATACCCTGCGACATTTCTACTGCTACTTTATTCTCGAGAGTAAATTGTGCTGCCTCTGGAAAATGTGAAAGCTTTATAGGAGTGGACTTTTGGGTTTCCAGAGGGTGATAAAAACTCTGCGTCATGTCTACTTTTCTATCTTCGGGCTTAAAAAGTGTCTCATCAATACCTGACTCGGCGAAGTCATTGAAACCTAACGCTGAAAAATTTATATCCATGTGACTGCTGAGGCATGCATGAGAGTTAGTATTAAATTTAAAAGTATTAGTAACATTAAATAAAGACTTATTCCTGGACCTATCCAAATTAACATTAGGAAAATTTACCTTGCTGTTGGAATCAAAATGTGTTGAGAGAGTGTGTACATTCGCGACAAATTTCTCATTATTACAAATATTTGTTTGTGTAATGGTGTTTTTATCATTAATAGGTGTGAGACATTGTGGATTAATATTATTTTTACATAAAGAAATATTAAAATTCGAGCACTCTGATGGAAATACCTCATCATCAGTAGTTTTATTTAAAACATCAATTTGAGCGGTGGGGCTCGTGCTAGCATGTTGATATCGGCTATCAATATCTGTAACGGAAACATTTAAATAAAGAGGAGCCTGGAGGTGAGGCGATTGAGAGGTTTGCTTCCTGCCGTGGATTACATTCATAGCATTGCTCAAAATGCCATGAGAGTTTAAACATGAGTCCGTGGAAACATAAGAACATTTATTAAGTTCCACTGAAATAGTATTGGGCGGAAAAATCCTCTTTGCCCGTGTACATAAATTACCCTTTTTGAAGAAAACAACACGAAATCTGTTTATAGGAGGAGCATTGAAATCAATTTTATATTCGTTAACAGGTTTCGTGTCAGAAGGATTATTCAAAGAAGCTGTGTTAAACAAAATTTGAGACTCTACCTGTTTATTTCCCTTGAACAAACCCCTGTGAGTGATGGCTGGTCTGATTACCATAACATCCATCTGTGGCTCGATGCTGCCGAGAGAAGTCGAGCTACCATTTCCATGAAGAGGATATTTTCCAAATTTTCGAGTCTGGAGAAGAGGCGGTGTACCATTGAGATAGTTCATTTCCAATGCGTCGTTTGCTGGAGTACTTATATCACAGGATGAGGAGAGATTGTGCTGGAGAGAGACAGTTGTGGACTGGTTCCGCCCTCTCGAAAAATGAAAATTTTGCGAATTTCCAGTGTGATTTACATTGCGAAAGTGTTCCCAAGATTGAGAACTGACTTCTTGTGGCGCTCCCCAATTATCCTGTGGATGACTTTGAGAAGAAAAATGAGTAAAGGAAAATCCGGCATCCCGGTAATGTCTCCAATTTGGCACATTATTGACCCTTGCGCGGTCAAAGGAATGAAGTTTGTAATTATTATCTCTCATCATTAAATATTTAATACATTATATAGAAACATTAGTTTGCGGAGCAAATGTTTTTCAAAATAGTGACGTGAATTATATCATTAAGAGAAGAAAAACATTAAATTTTATATTACCCCTTCAAATTGAAAGTGACTTTAAAATTTTATAGAAAACTGTGAGAGTGGGGTAAAATAATATTTCAAATTTCGACTCTATGAAAAAAATAAAAACAGTGATAAAAAAATGCGGTGGTACCGTAAGTTTATAAGTCCTCAAAGTGGAGTGATTCTGGCACCTGCGGAGGAGAGAGAGCTGCGTCTTGCGAGTTACACCAATTAGAATCACTTTCACACAGTGATACACTTAAGCACAGGAATCGGCTGGAAGGTCTTCACTTTCGCCCAAATCTTTTGCTAGGGGGCGATTTTCAAGGTTCAGGCCATGTATGGGTAAAAACAACGTCCAACTGCGTCAGATTTTTATTTAACATAACATCAAAGAATGTGCTAATTTTCCAAAATTTAGAAGTATGCAAGGTAAATAATTTCATAACATAAATTGAAGATACAATATTAGTTGCGCCGTTAAGTCCGATAATGAGTGCCACGCAAGGTG
>JABUQX010126851.1:0-2500 GCA_015478945.1 Trachelipus rathkii | reverse complement strand
TAGAAATAATATGTATATATATGAACTTTAAATTAAAAAAAAAAAAAAAATTAAAATATAAAGGGGGGACTCGTGGAAGAAATGGATGGGTTGGCGATTTTACAATTATATATATATATAATATATATATATTTAGTATATATATATATATAATATATAATATATATATATATATATATTATATTATAATATATTATATATATATGTATATATTATATATATATATATATATAATATTATATATTTATAATATAGATATATATAAAATATATATATATATATATATATATATATATATATATATATATATATATATATATATATATATATATATATATATATATATATATTATAGATATATTATTATATATAATCGCATTTTTTACTAAAGGTTAGCCAACTCTGGCATTATTCTACTTCGTACGGTAACACAATTACATTAAAAAAAGTTACCTATTCCGAATGATTTAAAATAAAATATGAAAATAATAAATTGCTTACTTTATAATTAAATTGTAAATTTTTGAAATTTGTATTTGAAGTCTTGTCGTTTTTTGACTTGCATATAAGTCAATCACAAGATGTCAAAAAAAACAATTGAGGACAATATATCTTTCAGTTGCAAGCGCAACGAGGGCATTCAGTCTATCTTGTCCCATTGTATTCCGAATAACGGTTTTAATTCTTTTTAATCTAGAAAAGCATCTTTCAGCTTCAATAGATGACATTGGAGTAGTTATTACTTTAATTTTTCTTCAAAAGTCTGAGCTGAGCCAGTAGAAATAATGTAGTTAAAAAAGAATCAAGAGCTTCTTTCCGAGAATAGAAATCTTCTCATATAAAACTTCAAGTTCAGATTTGAGTCTCAAGATGTTAAAAAATGGATAAACAGCAGTCTTTTTTAATGCAACTGCTATACTCATAGCTTTTAATTCGTATTAATTTGGAAGCATTTTACGATCTTCTCTTCACGTCCATCAAACGATACTTCCCTCGAGATGAGTCCTAATGGTTGGTCTACTGTTTCTAATCTAAACTAATGGTAGTCATTATTTCACTCACAGCTTGTTTTATGAGAACTACGTCTGGATTTCTTGATTGAATTTTATTATAGAAATAATCTACGTGTTGCATTATATGGCGAAAAACGGTGCGCCAAAATACAAAAGTAGGATCAGTCAATAGTCTTTGCAAACCTCCTGCTCTCGTGTTCCTCCTTGTTTGCTTTCGTTTCGAATTTTTTTTCAAAGCACTCTAACAATGGCTCTCTATGTTCAAAAGCCATGTTTACAGTTCGGATGTTAAAATCCATTTTGTTTTAACAGTCTCCCAATAATTTCATCTGTAATACAGAGGCATCTCGGATGAGATTGTGAAAAGGTTGGGAATTTTCAGAAGGTGTCAAAAACGTCGACAGGATATATATATTATATATATAGTGTATATAATATAAATATATATATATATATATATATAATATATATTATATATATATATATAAAATATATTATATATATATATATATATATTAAAAATTTAAATTTATATTAAATATATATATATATAAAAAATATTATAATATATATATATATATATATATATATATATATATATATATATATATATATATATATATATATATATATATATATTAATATAAATATATATAAAATAAAATCAGATAATAATTTAATAACATTAGTAATGATAAATAATAATAATAATAATAATAATAATAATAAATAATAATAATAATAATAATAATAATAATAATAATAATAATAATAATAATAATAATAATAATAATAATAATAATTAATAATAATAATAATAAATAATAATTAATAATAATAATAATATAATAATAATAATAATAATAATAATAATAATAATAATAATAATAATTAATAATAATGAAAATAATAATAATAATAATAATAATATAAGCAACATAATATAATTATTAATAATAATAATAATAATAATAATAATAATAATAATAATAATAATAATAATAATAATAATAATAATAATAATAACTGTACGACAATTTACAAGGCGAACACGCTAATCGCTCCAAACTTGTATATTTTATTGTATCACTGCCAGACGTATAATTTTTACATGACTATAGGAGTAAGATTGGAGCGAAAACGATTTCGCTCACTCTCACGCTTCTTTTATAAATAGAAATTCAAAATAACTATATACAACTGATACGAGTATGTTTATTCAATTTCTTATTATTAGATGAAACCATCGTACGTTTCTGCCTTATTACAAAACAGTTTTTAAAATTTGCATTCAATTATTTATCATTAATTGAAAACATGGTGTTTTAATTAAGTGTTTTAATTCAGAATTTATGCTTAATTAATGAAGGAGGAGCGGTCGCTCCATCGCTCCTATACACGAGTCGCCCTTGATATATATATATATATATATATATATATATTATTATATATTATATATATATATATATAGTAGTATAGTTACATAA
>JABUQX010126849.1:10000-29086 GCA_015478945.1 Trachelipus rathkii | reverse complement strand
AACAACTTTTTGTGCGGAGTATTTGTTTTTCAAATAATGACTTGTGAGATATATCATTAAGAAAAGAAAAAAATTAAGTATTATATAACCCCTTCAAAATGAAAGTGACTTTAAAATTTTATAGAAAACTGTGAGAGTGGGGTAAAATAATATTTCAAATTTCGACTCTACGAAAAAAGTAAAAATAGTGATAAAAAAAATGTGGTACCGTAAGTTTATAACGTCCTCAAATTGGAGTGATTCTGGCACCTGCGGAGGGAAGAGAGCTGCGTCTTGCGAGTTACACCAATTAGAATCACTTTCACACAGTGATACACTTAAGCACAGGAATCGGCTGGAAGGTCTTCACTTTCGCCCCTAAAGATTTCTTGCTTGTGGGCGATGTTTTAGGTAAAAGCCTTGGGAGTAATGAATCGCAATCTGCTGCTTCAAAATTTTTATTTTACAATTCAACAATTTGAGAGTTTAGTTACAAACGTAGTCCAAAATAATAGGTGCGTTAAATTCAGCCATAAAAGTCCGCCATAAATAAAGAAGGTCCGCTACAAAAAGGTGCCAGATCACAAACTGAGGAAAATGGAAGAAAAATAGACTTGTCGGTAGTACATCAGAAGTCAGAATGAATTTTAAGAATGAACAAGAGCTTTCTTATAGGAAAAAAATAGGGGTGAAAGAGGGGGGACTGATCGGGGTTAGTTTCAAAAATGATACTGGAGTTTATTGAATAAATATGATAGGAAGAAAGTAAATAATTAAATTAAATACAAAAAGGACTTTGGTACGTGATAGAGATTTTTGGAGCGTGTGAGGAAAAGAGAATATTTTATCTGAAAAGATAAAATCGATAATGAAGAACAAAATAGATATCTCAAATTTTGTTGTTCAAATAGACTTTTACAGATAAATTTCTGTGAAGATAATATAGTATATATATATAATATATATATATATATATTTATATAATTATATAATATATATATATATATTATATATATATATATATATATATATATAAATAAATATATAAGTATTATATTTATTATTTATTTATTTAATTTATATTAATATATATATATTTAATATATATATATAATATAGATATATATTATATAAGATATATATATATATAATATATATAGATATATATATATATATATATATTATATATGTATTATAATATATTATATATATATGATATTATATATATTATATATAATATAGATATATACTATATATATAATATATATATATATATATATATATATATATATATATATATCATATTTTATTTCTCGGTGAAGAGAGAGGTATGTGTGTAAAGTAATACTTTCTTTTAAACACAAGAGTTATTCATAAGTATGATAGAGTTGGTGTAGGTAGATGTGGTATCGAAGTGAAAAAGTATAATATTATGTGTTTGGTGAAGGAGATGTTGGAAGTATTGTTTGGATGGTTAAATTCATGGAGGGTTTAGGATATAGGATTATCGGATCCTTATGTTGTTCTATGTAAAATTAAGTTTAGGTGGGTGTTGGATGGAGAGGAATGGTATACGAAAAGGAAGCTAGGTAAAATTAAGGATTGAGAAGGAGTAAGTGAACAGACAAGGATAAAGTATGTAAGAGCGCTCGCTAGTAAACATCGGTTGAATGTGAACAAGGTTGATAATGAAGGAAGCAATTGTTAATAGGCAAAGGAAGTGTGGATGTGCTAAATAGGAAGTGAAGGAATGTTTACAGTGAATGTGAATAATGAGGGGAATGAAAGCGGTTTATAAGTAAAAAGAGCGTGGTTGAATGTACTAAAAAGCAAATGATGAAGTCTCAAAAGAGAGAGCTTGGAATTATATAAGAGGAAAAAAGAAATACTAAAAGGTGCATACGTAGGAGAGAAACAAGAGTAAATGAAGAGTTTGGGAAGGAGATGAATGGGGCATACAAGGAATATGGAAACTCTTCTGGAACCAAGCGCGAAAGTAAGGAATTCGAGAATAAGGGGAATCTGCATTAGAATAATGAATATGGATGGTGCCTCTTGTTAACTGGATAAATGGATGGAGGGGGTGTGGAAAGAACAGCTTCGAAGAATCGCACAATATTAAACGTGGTAAATGAAAGAGGTGATAGTGAATGGATGTGTGGGTTTGAGGTGCAAGAAGGAATAGGTGATTTGAGATTGAGGTTATTTAGTTTAAAAAAGAAGGAGGTATGGGTAGTAGGGTGAGAAAGTGGAAAGAATGTAAATCTGCGGTATAGATGGAAATTACTGGTGAAAATGATCAAGAACGGAGGGAAGATGGTGATTGATTGGATTTGGAAGTTGTTTGTAATAAAGCGTTTAGGAGGTATAGTTCCAAGGTTATTGGAGGAGAGCTCGGTAGAATACCCTTATTATAAGGTAAGGGAAAAAAGGGGGAACTGGCAGAAATTATAGGGAATAAGTTTATTGGGTGTTGTAGGAAAGATATATTGCTGGTATTTTGGTCGAAAAGAGTGCGTCGAGTGACTGAAGGACTGATTTGGGGAAGAACAAGGTGCTTTTAGGAGTGGTAGAAGAGATGTGTGGAGCAAATCTTTACATTGAAACATAAGTGAGGGAGAAGAAGAATAAATTTAATTTAGGTTTTATGGATTTGCAAAAACAGGCGTATGATAGAGTTAATAGTGAAGCTTTATGGCACGGTGTTAGGTTGCTATAATGGTGTTGGTGGTAGGCTCTGAATGGAATCAAAAGTATGTATGACGATAGGAAGGTTCGAGTGTAAGAATAAATGGGTTCAATGGTGATTGGTTTAGGATCTAATAGCGGAGTGAGACAGGTTGTGTGTGTTCTCCTTGGTTATTCAATTGTGTTTATGGATGGGTTATGAAAGAATTCGAGCTGGGGATGGCAGGAAATGGTGTTTAGGAATGATCGAAATGGAGATGAGTCGAGGGTGCCCTACCTTTATATGCGGATGATTTTGTTTCTTGTGTGGCGAATCTGAGAGAGTTTGAGAAAATTGCTAGGAGAGATTTGGGCCAGGGTGTGTAAAAGGAGGGTGAAGAGTTTAACTTGGATAAGAGGTAAGGTTGATGGTTGTTGAGTGAAGTTACAGTCCTCAGTGTGAAGTTATGTTAGATGGTGAGCAGCCGGAACAAGTGTCTGAGTTCAAATATTTTAGGGTATGTGTTGGATTGAGAAGGAACGGATGATGCAGAGTGTAGTAGGAAAGTTGTTGAATGGCAGGAGGTGCTGCAATTAAATCGTTGGTGAATTGTAAAGGGACTAAGTCTTGTGTGTAGGTCTTCACATGAGGTATGTTGTTACCTGTGTTATTGTATAGTAGTGAGACTATAATCTGGAAATAAGAAGTATAGATCTAAAGTTCCAATGTGTTCAGATGGACAATCTTAGGAGTCTGTTAGGTGTGAGAAGAAGATAAAATGAGGAAAGAACTTATTAGAGAGTTGTGTGGTGTGAAGAAAGGGTAAATGGAGAGAATAAATGAAAGTATGTGAGATGTTTCATATGGAAAGGATGAATGATAGGTCGGTTGGTTAAGCGGAGCTATAGTTTCGAGTGTTTGTGAAACGACCGGTATGGAAGACCGAAGAACAAAGTGGATTAGGAATCAGTAAACGAATTGTTTGAAGGAGTGAAATGGAGGTTTGTAAGGACGAGAAGAAAGGTGTATTAATCGTCAATGTAAGGAATCATCCCTTCCAGGTGGGCCACAACCTTACCCCCTCACAATCCCCCGCCAATCACTCATTATGCACCACCTTTCTTCTCGCCTCTACCAAAACTCACATTTCTCCTTTCAAAACATTCGTTTACTGACTCAAGCACTTTCTTCGGTCTCCCAGTCGGCCGATTCCCAACACACTAGCCACGTTATATCATCCGCTAACCAACCGACTATCATTTCATCCTTTCCATAGGACCAAACCATCTCAACATACTTCATTTATTCTCTCATTTACCCCTTTCTTTACACCACACAACTCTATAATAAGTTCATTTCTCATTTTATCAATTCTTCTCACACGCCTAGCACTCCCCGAAGATTTTTCTTCTTCTTCTTTAACTTTATTCTTTCTTCTTATTCCAAGACCATAGTCTCAACTAATACAATTAACACAGGTAACAAACATACCCTCATGTAAGACCCTAGCATCACTCAAGACTTAGTCCCTTTACATCACCCAACGATTAATTTGCACCAGCCACCTTCCTGCCATTCACCCAACTTTCTTACTACACTCTGAATCATCCGTTACCTTCTCATCCAACATATACCTTAAATATTTAAACTCAGACACTTGTTCCAGCTGCTCGACCATCTAACATTACTTCACACTGAAGACTATCCTCACTCACAACTATAACCTTACTCTTAATAACGTTAACTTTCAAGCCCCTCCTTTTGCACACCTGCCATATCTCTCTAATAATCCTCTCAAACTCTCTTCAAGTATCGCCACACAGAACCAAATCTTCCGCAGATAATAGGTAGGCCACCCTGCCAGACATCTCCTTCTCGATCATTCTAACACCCATTTCTGCCAAGCCCCACCTCGAATCTTCAGTTAACCCCATCCCATATACAAATTGAATTAAACCAAGGAGAACCATAACACAACCCTGTCATCACTCCGCTATAATCCGTAAAAACCGCAAGCACCATTGGACACCATTTATTCTTACACACGCTTCCACTACGTCATACATACGTTTTGATTCCATTCAGCAAGCCCTACCACCAACCCACCCATATATCACTAACAACCTGCCATAAAGCTTCCCTATAAACTCTATTCATACTCCTGTTGCAAATCCATTAAAACCTAAACAATTTATTCTTTCTTCTCCCTCATTTTCTCATCATTCGTTCAATTAAAGATTGATCACACATCCTTCTACCACTCCTAGACGCCCTGTGTCTTCACCAATTCAGTCCTTCAGTCACTCGACGCACTCTTTCGACCAAAATACCAGGAATTACCTTCCCTACAACACTCAATAAACTTATTCCCCTATAATTTCTACATTTCCCCTTTTCTCCTTACCCTTATACAGGGGTACTATTACCGCTCTCCTCCAATCCCTTGGAACTATACCCCTCCATAAACGCTTTATTACCACAACTTTCCAAATCCAATCAATCACCCATCTTGCCTCCGTTCTTGATCATTTCACCAGTTTTAATTTAATCTGAACCGCAGAGTTACCATTCTTCAACTTTCATCACTCACCCATTACCTCCTCACTTTACTAATAACCTCACCCAAAATTCCTCATTCCCTTCTTGCACCAGCAAACCCACACATCATCAACTATCACCTCTTCATTACTGTTAAATATTATGCAGATTTTTCGAAGTGTTCTTCCCACACTCCCCTCACATCCATTTCAGCAGTTACAACAAAGGCACCATCCATATTCATTATTTTAAGCAGATCCCCTTGATTCTTCATTCTTAACCTTTCGCGCTTGGTTCCGAAGAGCTTCCTATTCCCTTGTATGTCCCCATTCATCCTCCTTCCGGAACTCGGTTCATTTACCATCTTGTTTTCTCCTACGATGCACCTTTTAGGATTTTCCTTGTTCCGTCCTTATAAATTCCAAGGCATCTTTCTTTTGAGATCGTTCATCATTTGCTTTGGTAGTACATTCAACCACGCTTCTTTGTTACTTTTAACGCTTTCATCACCTCTTCAGTCCACCATTCACTGTTAACATCTTACTTCCGTAGTTAGCACATCCAACACACTTCCTTTCACTACTAACAATTGGCTTCCTTCATTTGCCCCCAGATCTTGTTCATTATCAACTGGTTACATTCAACCGATTTTACTAGCGAGCGCGTTGCTTAACATATTATCTTTATGTCTGTTCACTTAACTTCTCACTCTTAATTTACCTACTTCCTGTCGTATCACCTTCCTCTCTCATTCAAGCCGCCCACTACTAATTTTACATAGAATGAACATATGATCCGATAATCCATTCCTTAAACCCCTCACTGATTTAACATCTAACACATACTTCAACATCTTCCTTCTTCAACCAACACAAAAATTCAGTCCTAGTTGTTCACTATCGGCTACCATCGTCTACCTACGACCACTCTATGTATACTTATGGATACTCTGTGTTTAAAGAAAGTATTACCTTACACTACAGACCTCTCTCTTCACAGAAATCAATTCACCTTCCTACATCTCATTTTCTCCCGCCACCCAAAAACCACCTGTCTATCCATTCCTGTTTTTTTGATCACCTATCCAACTATTCAGGTCCCCCAACACTAGTAATCTGAAGCTCCTACTCACCCCTTCCAGAACATCATTCCAGAGTATCCCAAAAGAATCGTACTTCTCTTCAATGGTTCCCTCAGGATGAACCATTACGTCACAACCACACATACCTGACCTTTTCAAACTTAAATTAAACCATTAGAATTCTAGGACTCACACACACAAAGTCTGCCATAGCTTTGTTACCAAGGTCAACTCATCAAAATTGCAACTCCTTGCTCTCCCTCTCTAATTCCTTTCCACACCAGCACACAACATTTCACACCACACCACTCATTTTCACCGTTTTCCTTTCATCTTTGTTTTCAGTCACAGCGAGCAAATCAAAATTTGCCCTTTCTAAATACATCCCATCACCTCTTCTCCTTGCTTCTCGCTAAACATATTTTCACAACAAAACTGGTGTGTATAGTAGCCCATTACTGATTCATATTTTTTCCCCGAAAATTAGAAGGCCGTTTACGACGATCACGACCATCCGAGGCGTTGCCATCAGCATTCCTAGCAAGAATAGGTGGTTGTGGGGCAGCCTACCCAACGGCTACCTCCCTTAGTCGCCTTTCTACGGAACACGCAGGACATACGATGGGGCAATTCTTTCTCCCCCAGACATAGGGATATAAGGTAGAGATGTATGGGAAGGTTATCTAGAAGAGGGGTGTGTACTTTAATCATGTGGATAAATGGTGGGTCAGTAATATTTTGCCTGGAGGATGAGTGTGTTTAAAAGAATATGAACGCAAAAGAGAAAAAGTGCACCTATTAAAAATGGAGGTAATTTTAACACTGTTCGAGTTATGCGTGTACTTCTCCATATATAATAATATATATATATAATATATTATATATAATATATATATATACGTTCCGCTCAACGGGAGGGTGGGGGGAACGAACCTGGGCACAGGAACGGGGGGCGACGGCGGGGGGGGGGGGGCGCGCCGGCGGAGGGCGGGGCGTAGGGGGCATTTACGTGCTGTCCCCCTTCGTCCTGGCTCGTCGTCTCTCCACGACCCTCTCTTCTATCGCCAACGCCCTTCTATCACTCGTAAGCGGATCGAGAACGGAATGTCCAGACGGATCGGAAGATAGTCGGTTCCTTTCGGTGTGGATATATATATATAGTATATATACTTATATACTATATATATATATATATAATATATATATATATATATATATTATGTATATATATATAAAAATAATATTCTTTCTTTCTTGTCTTTCTTTCACCTTCCTCTTTGCCCCAAGATGGGGGGGTGCTGGACAAGCATCGGAAAAGAAAAGCAGTAGAGAACATGACAAACGTCGAAAAGAAACCCCAGCCTTACTATGAGAGTCGTCACAACAGAAAATCCACCCTAGAGGCATCATGGGACCGCGACGGACCCTCACTTATGGTAAATCGTCAATGTAAGGTTCCATCCCTGGCCCAGTGGCCACAAAACCCATTGCCCCCATACAAAACGCCCGCCCATTCTCTCGCTATCATTGCACCTTTATCCTCGCCTCTCGCCAAACTCACATTCTTCTCTTTCATGCATTCCTTTCACTCGACTCAATCCACTTCGCGTTATATATATATATATATATATATATATATATTATATATATAATATATATATATATGAAGTATAATATTTATATAGTATATAATATAATATATATATATATATATATATATACTATAATGTGCGCGAGAGAAGTACGCTGGATCAACAAGTGATAACCCGACGGTGATGGTTACCTCTCTCCGCTCTTTCTTGTAGATAAGTTCGAAGAATTTTAAGATTACGAATGTCGATTTATAGATGATTACGTCAATGTTAGGTTGTGATGTTCAAAATAGTGGTTTGAATGTTATGTCAGCACAGCAGACCACCTGACACCCATCAGGGTAATACGAGCAGATTAGATTTTCTCGTAACGGGAGAGAGTAGTCTTCAGACTCCGTAGGCCTGCTGACTTGAATGACTATGAGGAGGATTGTGAACGTTGATAACATATAAAAATGTTGATACTAAGCTAAGATTTTACCCAAAGAAAGATGGTGTAGAACTATTTAACTAGTTTCCCGGAGCTTTCTCGAAGTTAACCGATAGAGGTCTCGAGATTAGAATAATAATATCAATAAAGATTCAATATGAAGGATAGTGAACACTCCATTAGAAAAGTTTTTAAATCGTTAATAAAAATCGCTCAGAATTATATGGTGGATGTTGCGTTATAAAAAGTTTAATAGCTAACACAAGATCCAAACCCCAACAATAGTTAATCAAAGAATTGGTGAATAAAATCAGTTAATACACGTTGGAGTAAAAGTTAAAGGTCCAATGTGTAAAATATGTACACGAGCACAGACAAGCTCTAGGTCAGGATTACGAGAGTGAAAACCAACGCTTCCAAATATTGCTCATGCATAAAATTCAAGGGAATAAGAAATCCAGACTCAACAATTGTGAATAAATGATGACTTAACTGAATTTGACTGGAGAATAGTTCCAAGTGGTGAGTATGATTCAGGAGAATCACAACTATGCTGAAGTACTATTAAGGAGGAAAGAATCAGGCCGAACCCCAACGTAGAATTGGCAGGAGAAGGATCCAACAACCACAACTCCGAAAACAAACTCCAAGAAGAAGATGTCAGGATGAATTCCAACTCAAATAGCACCGAGAAAAAGATTCACTAAGCGAATTCACTCAAGGAGTATCAGCTTAAAGAGGGACGGATTCAGGATTGAATCCCTGAAACAGAAATCGGATTCAGGGAATGAATCCCCAAAACAGAAGATGAGCCCACAATTAGAAGAAGGATTCAGGAGGAATCCCAAGAACTGAATGGCTAGAAGGATTCAGGATGAATCCCAAGATTTGAAACAGCCCAATTTTAGAATAACCCGTTCAAATATAAAAACAATAATCTGCATGTTTATTAACCATTAATTTATATTTACATATTGACAGTTAAATGAAGTCACATATATCTATGTCTATTAAGAAAAACATACCCTGTTTATATCCAAGAGGTTTTCTTAAAATGTGGACTAATGTTGTCACGGCCTTCCAGCAGCAAAAAGATAGTAAAAACTTATAAAAGAGTCAGTTACCTACTTTACATTACATACAACATCTTATCAGTTACTAATTAAATGAAATCAAATTAAATTTAGCACTGACCTCTGAGACAGCTAGAAAGGCTTATCAACTTCTTTTGTGTATAAATTTTTAGCACAATTATATTTTTACAATCATCTGTGCTTCTGGTGCTATGTTTATTATTAAGTTTATACTATATCATTTATACATATAATCATAACAAGATGTACTAGAAAGAAGAAATACTGGTATAGTATCTATAAATGTTATAAGGTTTTTCAATAATTGAAGACATATAATAAATAATATAAAGTATTACAGCCTGGATCAGAAATGGTAAAACATTTCCAGACTGTACTATAAAAAACATTTTCGAGAATAAACATCACCAGAATAAGATAGCAAATTGCCAATTGACCCATGGATGCATGATCAATATCTCCCTTATATATAAAAATATATATATATTATATAATATAGATAGTATATATATATATATATTATATATATATAATATATATATAAATATAATAATATATATATAATATATATATTATATATATATATATAATTATAATATATATATATATATATATATAGATATAAAAATATATATATATATATATAATATATATATTATATATATATATAATATTATATAATATATATATATATTATATATATATATAATATATATATATATTATATATATATATATATATATATAGTATAATATATATAATATATATATATATATATATATATATATATATATATATATATATATATATATATATATATATATATATACTATATATATAATATATATTATATATATATATAGTATTAGTATATGTACGGAGAGGAAGCCGCGGCATCAACAAGCGGTACCCCGACTGGAAGGGGCCTCCTCCACTCTTTTCGTAGAGTCGAAGTTCGAAGAAATAGAAGATTTCGAAGGTCAAAATATAGAATATTACGTAATGATAGGTTAGTGATGTTCAAAAGAAGTGGTTTGAATGTCTAGTAAGCACAGCAACCACCTGACACCATCAGGGGTAATACGGAGCAGGTTAGGTTTTCTCCGTAACGGAGGAAGTTAGTCTTGGGACTCCGTAGGCCTGCTTACTTGAATGACTATTCAAAGAGGATTGTGAACGTTGATAATATATAACCAATTTGGTACAACAATCTACAACTTTTACCCAGAGAATATTGTAGAATTATATAGATCTTTCCCGGATCTTTACTCGAAGATTAATCCGATAGAGGTCTTGAAGATTAAGAATAATAATATCAATAAAGTATAAAATCAAAGAATATTGACACCGTAAAAAGTTTTATCTTTACTAAAATCGCTCAGTTAAATATAGTGGGAGGTCTGTGAAAAGTTAATATATACCACAGTCCAACCCCAACAATATATGAATAAAAGAATTACGGTTAAATAAAATAATAGAATCAGTTAATACACATTGGAGATAAGTTCAAGGTATCCAATGTATAAAATATGTACAAGAGCACAGACAGCTCTGGAATCAGATCAAGAGTGGAAACCGAACGCTTCCAAATATTGCTCATGCATATGAAATCAAGGGAGAATAAGAAATTCAGACTCAACAACCGCGAACATACGATGACTTAACTGAATTTGACTGGGGAATGGTTCCAAGTGAGGAGTATGATTCAGGATGAATCACAACTCTGCTGAAGTACCAAGGAGGAAAGATTCAGGCTGAACCCCAACGTTAGAATTGGCATGGAGAAAGATCCAGATGAATCACAACTCCGAGACAATTCCACGAAGAAAGATTCAGGATGAAATCCAAACTTCAAAATAGCACTGAGAAAAGATTCAATAATGAATCTCAGCTCAAGAATATCAGCACAGAAGACGGATTCAGGAATGAATCCCAGCTTTAAAAACGTCAGCGAAGAAGATTCAGGATTGAATCCCAAATATTAAAATGCAGCAACGAAGAAGGATAGAAGGATTCAGGAATGAATCCCCGGCATAAAAACCCTGTCAAAAATAAACAGGAATTGGTATTCGTACTTTACTCTCTATCTATATATTTGACAATTCAAGCATGATTACATAAATCTATATAGGTTAAGAAACCTACCCTGGTATATCCAAGAGGGGTTTCTCAAATGGGGAACTAATGATGTCAATGGCCTTCCAACAACAAGACAGTAAACTGTAACAAAGTGTCAAGTTTACTATCTTTAACATTAATACAAAAGATTACAGTCATTTACTTGAAATAGAATTACAAAACTTAAATAAGGTTGTTTATTTGTAGCACTGACCTTTGAAACAGCTAGAAAGGCTTATCAACGTCTTCGATGTATTAAATTTGAGCACAACTATGGGTTTACAACCATCTGTGCTTCAGGCTATGTTTTTATTAGTTTTTTTACTTTTATTAAACATACAATATATAATCATGAAACGTTATACTAGAAAGAGAACATATAATTATAGTATCATAAAATATTGCCAAGATTGATCATAATTACAGCCATAAAATAAATAATATAAAATACTACAGGCTGGATCAAAAATGGTCAAAAATGTCCAGACTGTATAAAACATTTTCAAGGATAAACATTACCATAATCAAAATATTGAATTACCAATTGACCACGTATGCAGATCGAATATCTCCCTTATATATATCATATATATATATATATATATATATATAAATAAAAAAGTATTATATTGTCTAGATATATATAGATATATATATATATATATATATATATATTATATATATATATATAGTATATATACTATAGATATTATTATATATAAGACGATATTTATATATATTATATAATATCTTAGATATATATAATTAATATATATATATAATATATATATATATATAATATATATATATATAATGAAGTAAAATTAAATAACTAATTTCAAAATACCTCAAAGTTAATAGAAAGACGTTTCACAACAAAGGAAGCTTTATAAAGATCTCCAAACGGACTTTTTAGGTCCCCTTAGTTCCGCTTAGTCCGCTCCGATCGGACTACCAGAATTAGGTGCGAGGTGCGGGAGGTGCGGAGTCGTCAGGAAATTAGCGGACCTGCACGTGCGGATCAAAAAAAGTTTTCGCTCTTTTGTTCCGCCCTTTTAATAAAATGAAAATTATAGTTAACTTATGTGAAGAATTCTTATTGGTTATAATAAAGAAATATAATATTTATTTTAAGTTTATAACTAATTATCCTTTTACTTATTTGTTTTTTAATAATTAAAATTCCAAAAATAATTAACCTCCTTAAAGGTACCATATATAATAATTAACATTTAAATTGATTTTATAGCTGAATGGCTATGACCCTCATCTATAACTTTATAAAAAAATATATTATTTACTTAATAACGATGCAATATCTAGATCAAACTTGTAAAAAACCCAAATATATAATATATATATATATATATATATATATATATATATATTATAATATATAATATATATATATATATATATAATATAATATAATAATATATATATATATATAATATAATATATATATATATATATATTATATATATATATATTATTTGGTTTTACACAAAACTGATAAACATATTATATATAAATATAATATATATAATATATATATATATCATATAATTATATAATATATATATATATATATATATATATAAATATATATATATATATATATATATATATATATATACTTGTGGCGATGCGCGCACAAGGACAAGCTGCGTGCTCTAGGCATGGCGGGGATGCAGCGACTGAATCCAAGCATAAATATATTATATATTATATAAGCTACCGAGCTGAACGTAGCTATTAACATCCGACTTCTGCGAGGAGCGAGGCTCTTCATGAGTCTACTAAAGTCTTGCGCACGAATATATATATATATATAATATATATATAATTAATTATATATAATATATATATATATATATATATATATATATAATATAATATAATATATATATATATAATAATACTATATATTATATATAATATATAATATATATATATATTATATAGTAACTATATATTATATATATATATATATATATATTATATATAATATAATATATATATATATATATATTATACAGTATATATATATATATAAATATATGATATATATATATATATATATAAATACTTATGATATATATATATATATATAATATATATATATATATAATATATTATATATAATATTATTTATATATATTTGGGTTTTACCCAGAATTGATTAATAATATATATATATATATAATATATATATATTATATATAATAATATTATATATATATAAATAATATATATATATATTATTATATATATATATATATAGCTACCGAGCTGATACGAAGCATTAGCATCGACTCTGCAGGAGGTCGAGGCTCATGGGGATTCTACTAAAGTCTGGGACGAAATAAACCTTCCTAATGGGTGACAAGGGTGGTCAAAATATTTCGAAGGGAGGCAGAATATTTAGTGAGGACCTTAAATTATTAATGGACTGTGGATGTGAAACTAACACCAGTACTCCCTCTCACCAAGGACATCTTTCCCTTTCAGCAAAGGCAGAATTTGTTGAACTTGTTCTTAAAATATAATACACCTCTCCCTATAAATTGGTTCTTTCTGCGGGCTGAGAGAATATTTAGTACTGGTGGGATATTTTGAGGGCAAAAGAGGTTAACTGCTTTTAATTTTGAACAACTAAATCTTTTTGAAAGGTAATATGGATTTCTCTTGTCCTTTGAAGACGACATGGAGGAGGAAGTGGAAATCTTTGAGATTTTGTAAATATTCATTCAATTTTCATTATAATATTAATAAAATAAATTTTTTTGAATTTTTTATATACCATGGTTCTCAAACTGTGTGACGCGTCACCTTTGGGTGACGCGAAAAGATTTGAACATTTTCCATATGTTTATTTCAGTTTTCAATTTAAAAATTTAATCGATTTTGAATTTCTAACTTTTGTTAAAAGTCATGATGATTTAGTTATTTATCCTTTTATTTCATATTTTAACAGACAACCGTGTTATAAAAAACAATTTCTATAGAAAACGGGGGAAAAATTATATATGTAAAAAAAGAAAATTTGCAAACGAATTGAACGTTTTTTTTTCACGTATCGACATTGTTTCTGATTCTACATAAAAACTTTTTCGGTCACTGTTGTTAGTAGAAAATAAGATTGTCACGAGTGACATCTCGTCAATAAATCTAAGTGTAGGAAAATTTTTCACAATTTAGCTACTATCTCATATATATATATATATATATATTTATATAATATATAGATATATATAATATATATATATATATTATATATATAGTATATATATATATAATTATAATGATAAGTAGGCAGGGGGGCAGGGGGCACTTGCCCCCCCTAAATTTTGGCGAAATAAAAAACTGAACCTTATATGTTTGCCAGAGGACGTTTTTAAGGTTTATTAGTAGAAAAAACTGAAAAATAATAATAATTTAATTACTAACGTATTATAAACTTACATTTTTTTATAGTTTTTAATGTATTTTCGTTTTCATATTGCTTGAGTAGTCAGGTAACTAGCTGTGTGATTTTTTGATACAAGCGCTTGCTTTTGAACCAAGTATTCTCAGCTGCAACTCCTCAGTATGTCTGAAGCATTTGCGGTTGAAAAGCTGCTATATATATATTATATCATATATATATATATATATATATTATAATATAATATAATAATATATATTATAATATATATTATATTAGTAATATATATATATATATATACTATAATAGTATATATAGATATAATATATATATACCACTCAACCTTTGCCCCCCCCTAAGTGAAATCCTGATACAAAAATGTTATATAATATATATATATATATATATAATTACTATATACTATTATATATATTATATATAATATATATATATATATATATATATATATATATATTATATATTATTATATATATTAATATTGCAAACTTCTGTTTTAGAGATCGAAACATGGGTGACGTCGGTGCAAGCTTTAATTAGTCCAATTGATGCTCGCGAATCGAAAAAGTCTGAAACCACTGATATATACATTTAGTATTTAAATATAAAAATCTTTTGTGAAGTCGCACATATTAGCGCGAGACGTGCGATATCGATAGCGGAGTTTGATGGTTTGAAACAGTGCGGAGGAGCCTAGCGGACTACGTTATTCTCAAGTGCGGAAGGTGCGCTACGGACTACCCCTAAGATGAGCGGGGTGCCCACCTCTGCTTTATAAAGATCGTCCAAATGACTAAACTGTCAGGAAAGAGAATAACCTAGGACTGAATCTAGTAATAGCATAATAGGGTTTACGCGTGAAAACGAAAAGTTTTATCTAAAAATTTGCGGGCGAGGAAAAACAAGCTTCTTTGTTACCAGCCTTTAGATATCGCATAATTACACGCGTCCCAAATGGTTTGACATCCGTTGAAAATCACATAGAAATAATTTAATAATCCATAAATAATAGTCTTAATCAACATATATTGATATAATATGAAACAAAATTAAAACAAGGTTTGATACCATCCCTAAAAAGAAAAAAAAACGAATAACTCACAAAAAAAACCCGGACATATAAAAGAAACTAGCATGAGCCCCTTTGTGAATCGTCCCACATGCATACCTAAAACTAAAACAAGTATCTTATAATTTAAACTTTTACTCTTTCACCCCCTAATTACATCCCAAAGCCTTCCTTAATTCGATTAGATTTTTCATATTATTTTTCTTAGTCAAACCATCGGATAGTTGTAACCTCGAATATACCCATTCTACTGACTTTACCACCTAATTTTCCATTTTTTCCTATAAATTAGCAAACTCTGTTCCCCTTAGTCGAATTTATGCTATCTCTTAAAGATTTGCAATCTGTCATAGCTTTAATATCCATTTTTTTTCAAAATCATTGGTAATTGTTAATTTCTCCCACAAATATTTAAGATATTTCCCCCATTCTATAGCCTACACCATATTCAAGGTTTCAGCCGACAACGTTGAACTAACCACCCTTTTTGCTACTTTTGATTTCCGCAATAAAGGACATATATTACTCTCCCTACCTCTTATCCGTATGCAGTAACCTATCTGTGTCCTTCCCTCGCTCACATTACCAAAAGAGACCTCCGAGTAAACCTCCAACCTCATTCTTCCCTTTCTTAACTTGGGTATTTTCATTTGAATTTCTTCCCTTTTTGCTCTTTGAGCCACTTTAGCTAGCTTCTTGTAATCTTCTACAGTGGCCTCTTTCATCTTTCTTCCAAAAAAAAAACTCATGTCAAAACTAAGATCCGGACGAGTGTTTTGTGACATCCAATTTAATTTTCCCAACAACGATCTATATTGTGTCATTTCCTCTTCATTTAACCTTTCATCTTTATTATCCTTGTTTATTTTACCTATCACTAATTTGTCTCTTGAGTAGCTCTTCTGACTTATAATAATATCACCTCCTTCCTTTTGTTCCACTTCTATTCCTAAATATTTAAAAACGTCACTTTCTTCTCTTCCAACGTTCAGCTCTTTCTTTATTTTCGATATGATTTTCTCCTCAAACCTTTCATTCCCACCGTATGTTAGATCATCTGCATGAATTCCCATTATACCATAAATAACACCATTCTCTTCCCATTTGAATATAGTGTTATCTATTTTACTTCTCTTACCTCCAATTTTTATTAACACTTACACCAAGCTCTCATACCATTTCCTCTCTGCATCCTTTAATCCGTATACCGTTTTATTGAGTTTCCATAATTTTAGAGTATTAGCTTCATCCGGAAGTTTTATCACAACTTCTCTTTCCATTTCTTTTCCTTGTAAATATGCTGTTTTTACATCCAAAGTCTTTACCTGCCAATCTTCCATATTTACTATTGAAACTACTAATCTTGCTTTCCATATCTTACCTCCCTTTTTCTCTTTTTCAGTAATTATCCATCTTGTCTTAAGTATCTTATTCCCTTTACTTTCCTCTACCTCTTCAAAAACATTTTCTTTCCAACTCTCGATCTCCTTTTTCTTGGCTTCTTTAATTTTCCTGGTGTACTCAGATCTTTACTGTGTAAGTTACCTACTTTCCCTTCACTGAAATACGATTCTCCTGTATCTTCCTCAACTTCATATTCTCTCAAGTCTACCCAAAACTCTTCCTCTGAGTCTAAATCTTGGACATTATAAGTACCATCATACTTCTCTCCTCTTTTACCTCCTAAACTCATCAATTTCACTCTTCTCCGCCACTCATCATCGTGTCTTATTCTATAATTTCTTCCTTTTCTAATATCAATAGGATGAATCCCATCATCATCATCGACCGAACCTCCTCCTTCTTCCTCTGGTACAACCTCTTTCTCCTCTTCTTCCTCTTCTTCCTGCTCCTCTCCTTCCTCCTCCTCCTCTTCTTCCTCTTCCTCCAACATTTCTCTTGTCTTCTCACTTTCATTTTCCTCCCCTTTTTCTCTTACTTTTTGTATTTTCGTTATATGTATTTTATTCACCTCTCTAATCAACGCTCCATGTTTAACCATAACAATTTTACCGTCTCTCCCAATTATCTTCCCAGGTCCTCCACTTTTCTTCACCCTTTTTCTTATAATAAACTTTATCTCCTACTTGAGCTTCTATTCTATGGGTTCTGATCTTTCCCTTAAGAGCCCTCCTTATTCGATCTCGCATTCTTTCTCCTGAACCTTATCTTAAACCACCATTTGAACTTCCATTAGTTCTTTTAGTTTTGCTCCTTCTATTTCTTCCTCTAGTTCAGCAGGACAGACCCGTTCAAACTCATGTTTACCCCTGTAGTGAATCCCAAACACTTTCTGATTGGGAGAATACCCACCACTCATTATTCTATCATTCTTCGCACTGACCATCCACATTAATACCCAGTCTCTTCCTTTAACTCCATCTTCTTTTAATTTCATCATACCCTCTTTCAATATCCCCACTGTCTTTTCACTTTTCTCATTGCTCCATGGGCTCTCACTCGCAGTACATAACATTTCTACGCCCCATTTTTCCGAAAATTCTATTATTTCTGAAATTCCCTACCTCCATCAGTTATTATTTTTTAAGGCGCTCCAAAATAATTAGTCCATTATACATTCCATTATACTGGAGGGTTTCTTATCCTTCAACCATTTTGCCTGACAATAGTGTGTTGCCCAATCCACCATAACTAGAAATTTTTCCCCTTCCAGCTCGCCTATATTCATCGATAATACTTCATTAAAATATTTGGCTAGAGGTAAACCCACTATAGGCCTTTCAGGGTTTCTCTTATATTTCTTACAGGTCTCGCAATTACCACAAATCTCCTTTAACGTTTGCAACCTTTCCTTCTTCACCCTCTGATAATCTTCATCTTGACCCCATGCTTTACAAATCATTTGTTGCAATTTATCAAAAGAGCAATGGCCGAATTGTAAATGTAATCGCAAACAAGCTTTTTTCCATTTTCCTCATCCATTATAGACCTATTTTCCCTAAGTGTTAGCCACACTCTTCATTTTCCCTTTTCCCTTAATATTATTCTTATATGACCTTTCCTATCCATATTAAAAGGTATTTTTTCATTTATTATAGAATGGTTACATTC
>JABUQX010126849.1:2500-5000 GCA_015478945.1 Trachelipus rathkii | reverse complement strand
GAGCTTAATTCTCTTTTCACTGATTCATTAAATATAATACTATATACTATATATATAATACTATATATATAATATATAAATATATAATATATATAATATATATAATATAGTATCAATATATTAAGAATATAATATATATAACTATATTATATATTACAAAGGTGGGCATTAACGCGTATTAAAGCGTTAATCCGTTAATAACTCGTTAAATTTTATTAAATTCTAAAACAGGAGCACACACAAATGCAATAAAATATACACCGGTCCTCATTCAACGAACGTTTAAAATTTTCCCCTTACATCCGTTAACCGTTAATTACCTTAATTTACGAGTTTTATTACTTCATTCAGATTATTTTAAATTGTATTAGATTCGATTTCAATAAGAAGATAAAGCTTTTTTTACTCTTTTCAAAATTCTCAAACGCTCCTCTATATGAGTTCAAAAATTGTGCTTTATATTACTAACGGGTTATATCCAGACTTTAGGAATGTTTACATTAGGGTTGGAAAAAGGCCCGAGTTTTAGGGAGTGCTATACTGCTGACACCACCCCTCGCCAATATATTCTTCTATGTCTTAATACTAAGCACTTTCCCTCAGTGTTGGAGCACGCACATGTCCAACCTATTCCAAGAAAAGGAGAAGCCCTCTGATTCCTTCTAAGCTTCCCCTATAGCTCTCAACTTTGTATTCTCACATAAGATCTTTTGAAAACCATTCTCACAACTCTACTCTCTGAGACCATCGGGAATCATCATTCTCTTCTTACTCCGATCTCTAGTAACGGGCTTCTTGGTGTTCCAAAAAGTCTACTGGGCGATAATATACTTCCCTACTTTAAACCGATCTTATGCTTTTTCGCTCTTAGGGACTAAATGGCAGACTTGACGTAGTGGCGCTACATAATCCAAAGACAATGGAACCGCGGAATATCGGGCATGCATCATTGCTCTGCCATAGCTCCATCTTTCCTTCCTTCTCTTGACTTACTTATGTAATAATGTTTTCTTTTAAGTCGCTAAACATCGGCTATGGTTAATGGAGCTACTTCTTCTTCTTCTGTCCACATAGTGGAGTTCTCTCAGGGTTCCTCATTCTCCTACTTCATATCTATTTTCAATTAATGATCTTACTCACCGTGCACATCAGTAACCTAATCCACATCATTGGCCGATGACTCGACCCTTCATTTCTTCAATCTCATTTCAATTCTTGCTTTCATCGCTTTACTTTCTACGAATTTCCTTCGTCTTAATCTTTCCGATTCTATTCTCGCTGCTGTAGATAAAATTTCCGGTCGGGGTCATCTCAGACACTTGTGAAAATTCAATTCTGGTAAAACCAATATCTTACACATCTCCTTCTCTAAAAATACTTCTAACCTCTTTCCTATCTTCTATTACGGTTTTTCGTCTCTCCTGTTGACAAGTATAAAATATTCCCTATGGCCCTTCAACATAAAAAACAAAATGTTCTTGAAAGCCTACACCATCACCTAGCGGTTGCATAGGCGGCTACACAAGACAACTGGGAGTTCGGTTATAGACTGCCCGAGACTTATTCTTTTTCTTCTCAGCTTACTCCAGTAATACAAGCGGTCTATCCGGGCCTTGCTTATAGAGTACTGTTCCTCATCATCTGGCGGAGGGCTCTGGATTTAACCCGGTTTTGGACAGGGTCGAGGTCAAAAGCCAAAAGCTTATAAACTCGTTATGTACTTTCCAGATTCACTTGAACCTCATCTTTGCGGCGCCGATGTTGGATGTTTATCTCTCTTCTATAGGTATCGCAGCGTCAGCGTATTCAACGGACTTAACACACATCGCGTACCACCAACCATTACGGACGACCCTAGTAGCACCAAGCCGTGCTAGTATCCTGCGCAAGAGTTTAGTGTAGATACTAGATAACATCCAGGCTCAGTTTGCTCGCGGTGAATTTCCTTTTTTCCTTCAACACTGTTCTGTGAGAACTCTCTTCATCTATCTGTTGTGCTTTCGCTGACTGCATTATTTAATCTCCTCACTATTAAAGTCCTGCGTACTTGTTCACTCTGGCGTAATTTAGCGCTACGCGGATGAAAATTTGCGCGTTGCACATTTACCTCCTGAATAGGGCTCTGCCCGTGCGTGGTGGTGATAACTGTAAAAATAAAAAAAGAAAAAAAAAAATGAGCGACGGTTAACGTTAACGATTAAGTTAACTTCCGTTAATTCTTTACCGATAAACGCCATTTAAATGATTAAACGCCGTTCTAATTTTTTTTATGTTAACGATCTAAGAATTAACGGAGTTAACTCTATCTCATTAACGGTGCCCACCTTTGTAATATATATATATACATATAATAATATATTATATAATTTATATAATATACATATATATATATATATATATAATTTATATATATATATAATAGTATATAATATATATATATTTATATATATATATATTACTATATATTAATATATATATAGAGAGAGAGAGAGAGAGAGGA
>JABUQX010126848.1:17500-18563 GCA_015478945.1 Trachelipus rathkii | reverse complement strand
CGAGCCGACGGGGAACACAGGGGGAGACGTTTTCCATACCGCGGAGGAACCCCCGCCACACCCAAATACCAAAGAGCGGGGTTCCGGAGACCCCGGAGGTGGGGAATTAGTCCTACCCTGTAGTTCCCCCGGAAGGCCGAGACCCCGACTCCCGCCATCGGTGCGGTATACCCTTGGGTAAAAAGCAAAATTTAATAGAAAGTCTATTTATTTTTAACGAGTAACCAATAAAAGGTCTCTAAATAGGCCTTCTAATCATTTACTATAATTATAAACAATAATTTTTTTATTTTTTATTTTTTTTATGTTTTTTTTTTTTAAAAATTTTACCAGATTCCAAAATGTATTCCTTTCGCCGTAGCTATTGTAGTTATTATTTTTTTTTTTTTTTTTTTTTTTTTACATTTTCCGCACTAAATTGGACCAGGATTCCAGCAATGTATTCCTTTCGCTGTAGCTATTGTAGTTTTGGAGATATGAGTTGTATTTTTAAACCAATTTCACCATTATTATTATTATATATATATATATATATATATATATATATTATATATATATATATATATATATATATATATATATATATATATATATATATATATATATATATATTATTATTATTTTTATTATATATATATATATATATATATATATATATATATATATATATATATATTTTAATACATATATATATATATATATATATATATATATAATAGAAATTAATTATTTAGCATGAAAATAAATATGTATATCAGGCAGTAAAAAAAAAAATTAAAAATGAAAAAACAATTTTATCTCTATAGCTATCCCATAAATATTTGAAAAGAAATGTCATATTTTGGTTGGTTGTATAATTTTGTAAAAAAACATTGGAAGGATTCGAATCCGGATTCGGATTCGAATCCGGATTCGGATTCGGATTCAAGCTTTTTATATGGATTCGGATTCGGATTCGGATTCGAACATTTCCACACACACGGATTCGGATTCGGATTCGAATCCAAAAGTTGCCGGATTCGCCCATCACTGATATATATATATATATATATATATATATATA